>JAJAQA010000011.1:38754372-38756872 GCA_021464565.1 Rutilus rutilus | reverse complement strand
CTCCACTAAAACACTGCTAGATCTGATATTCATTAATAAGTCAGATCGTATCAATAAAACATATAATTTAATAACCGGTTTATCGGACCATAATCTAACATTGGTTTCTAGGAAACTCTCCAAGACCCGTTATAGAAATCAAAATAGAGAAAAGACCTATATATCTCTTATTCCTAAGCGTGACATGGAGCTCCTGGATACTGAAATAAAAACTACTGTCCAAAATAATTTAGTTTGTGGCCAAGACTGTGAGCTGGCCTGTAGCACTCTTAAAAATACAATTACTCAAATTCTCTCTAAATACACAAAAAGGCAGCCGCGAAAATTTAAAAGTAAAAAAACCTTACCATGGCTAAGTGAGAGGTTATGGCTTTTAATGAAAGATAGAGATGCTGCCCTAAAAAAGTATCTCAAGTCAAGGTTGGGGACTGACCAGTTGATTTTCAAAAGCCTGAGAAATAAAGTGACAGGACAGCTCAGAAGAGCTAAAGCAGATTTTTTCTTAGAAATAATTAAACAGGCTAAAGGGAATAGTAAAATGATATGGAAGTGTATTGACAATTTATCTGGGAAAGAGCGGACTAAAAATGGACCTATCGAACTTAACATAAACATTGACAACAATGAAACACGCGCATCAGGAACGCAAGCCACTGCAAAGGACAGCTTAATGGTTGCCAATATGTTTAATGACTACTTCATCACTTCAATTCTGGAACTTTGTAAACCCTCAGAGCTGCTTTTAACACCATCTGAAGCCTTTGTTGGGGCCACGGCTGCTGGTCCCACAGGAGGACTACAACCCACTCTGATGGAAGTACTGAATTTTGAATGTGTAAATGAAGGCAAGGTCAACAAAGTTATTACATCACTCTCTAACTCGAGAGCAAAGGACTCATGGGGTCTTGATTCGCTGTTACTAAAAAAACATAAAGAGGACTTTGCAGAACCAATTGCGCACATAATTAACCAATCGTTTAGTGAGTGTCTATTCCCTACGTCCTGTAAGACTGCAATTGTTACGCCCATTTTTAAATCAGGAAATAGAAAGGACATTAAGAATTATAGACCCATTAGTATATTGCCTGCAGTTTCTAAAGTTATTGAAAAAATTGTCGCCGAACAGCTGATTGAGCACCTCGATAATGGAAATATGTTACATCCTATGCAATTTGGCTTTCGATCTAAACACTCCACCGACACAGCTTGTTGTTATTTCCTCGAGGTGATCAAATCCAGTCTGGACAAGGGAGGGGTGGTTGGGGCCGTTTTTCTGGATCTACGTAAGGCATTCGACACCGTTAACCACTCAGTGCTGCTGACAAAACTGTGGAATTTCAATCTCGCTGCAAATACTATTAGTTGGCTTCAATCATACCTAGCAGACCGTTACCAGTGCGTAAGAATAAATGATAAAACTTCACCGTTCAGATCCTGTACTACAGGGGTACCCCAGGGGTCTATTCTGGGGCCATTGCTCTTCAGTTTGTACATCAATGACCTACCTTCCATCTGTGATGACGTGGAGGTCTTGATGTACGCCGATGACACGGTTTTATATACTCACGGTTCTAATGTCAATTCTGTCGCTGCTAAACTATCTGTGGCAATGAACAAAGCAACAGAGTGGATGAACAAGTCTTGCCTTACACTGAATACAGAGAAAACGGTCACAATGTATTTTTCAAACAAAAGAATTCAAAGTGCTATTCCAAATATCTATGTGGATAGTTACATGATCAAAAATGTGGAAGAAGTTAAATATCTTGGTGTGATTTTGGATCCTGTACTAAATTTTAAAAATCATGTTAAAAGGGTATGTCATATTTTGAAATATAACATCGCTAATTTCCAGCACATCAGAAGCTCTTTATCATTGGAAGCAGCAAAATCGTATTTCCAGGCCATGATTATATCGCATATATTGTACTGTATGTCATCGTGGTCTCAAGCCAAACAAACTGTTTTAAACCCTCTTAGATCATTATATAATCAGGCCTTGAAAATCCTCGATAAAAAGCCTCGGCGGTACCACCACTGCAATATACTTGAAAAGTACAGTATTCTAAGTTTTGACAATCTGATTAGGTATTCTGATATCCGTTTGGTTCATAAAATTCTTAATGATGCTGCCCCACCCCCTTTAAAAATGTATGTACAGCTACGCTCTGAATTAACAAACAGAGCGTTGAGGTCTGTATCTAGGGGTGATTGCAATGTACCTAAAAGAAAGTCTGCCTTCTCTCAATCAGCATTTTCCTATAAAGCCATCAAAGAATGGAATGGGATTCCAGACAATCTAAAGAACATTGCAGATTTTTACAGTTTCTCACGGACAGTCAAAGACTGGCTTTTAGACCACCAGTCCTGTTCACACTAAAAGTACCAGACGGGTATCTGGCCATCAGATGATACCCTCGTGGGTACCATTTGATGGCTTTTACACTGTATTGTGTTTTGTGTGTTATAAAAAATAAAAAATGTTGCATTTTATATATGT
>JAJAQA010000011.1:38494372-38749372 GCA_021464565.1 Rutilus rutilus | reverse complement strand
GGATTTAGAATAGAAGGTCATTTTAAGAGTTTGATAAGGTACATTTCTGTATTTAAACATATGCATTTGAGTGTTAATACATTGCACTGTCATCTTAAGCTAAATTAATACAATTTAATAAATGATAAAGCATAAATTTGAGACAAGTTTCATTTAACATTACAAATTTTGAGCTCAAAGTCATGAAACTTGGTGCTAATATAATGCTGATATTAGAGTAGGTCAATAAATTGTAAAAACTGCAAGTGGGTTGATGTATTTTTAACAGTATCACATAAACTAAATAGATATATTTTGCTTTTATCAGAGAAAAAGTCTTCCTCATGTTGAAAGAGAAAGGAAAAAAAAATCAAGGGTTTTTGTGTTGTCTATAAAAGCTGCATCAGCTATTTATTGCTAAAGTTATTTTTACTCACAAATGGCACCAGTTTCATAAAATGACCCAGAAATCAAAACTCAAACAAACATAAATTCACATGGGACAATCAAAGACAACAGAGCTGAGGAAGAGGTCGAGACTGATGCTGAGAAACTGAGAGAAACTCACAAAGCTTTGTAAAAAATATATTTTTATCACTCTCTATGTGTGTGTGTGTGTGTGTGTGTGTGTGTGTGTGTGTGTGTGTGTGTGTGTGTGTGTGTGTGTGTGTGTGTGTGTGTGTGTGTGTGTGTGTGTGTGTGTGCTTATTTATTTAATTATAAATGAAAGAAGAAATATTAACACAATACACCAGAATAATAAATAGCAATAGGTTCAGGGAAGAGCAGCATCAACAGCCAGAGGGGGAGAAGACTGAACCAAAATAAATAAATAATAGTTTCAGAGAGCGAAACAAAATATTGTTGAAATTCGTTGAGAAACGCATTAAAAATGGGATTTATGATGGAGAATTTGGAGGAAAGTAAGCTGAGAAACTTAGCCAGAGGAATATGTGTGTGTGTGTGTGTTAGGGTTAGTGTGTGTGTCTATGTGTGTGTGCCTTAGGATTGTGTGAGTGTGTGTGTGTTTAGCGATGGGTTGGACTCCAGCATGACGTCACGTGATTAGCTCCAGCTCGAGCTGGACACATCTCAACACTCAGTCCAGTGTGGAGCGCGTGTGTGTGTAGAGCTCGCGTGCGCGTCTCTGGAGCGCGCCTGACAGAACGCGCGCAGCTACTCTGGAATTCTATTTCGCGCTTCAATTTCTCCGTATCGAAACCGTAAGGGATTTTAAAAAGTCTTTGAGTGCACGATGAACAGCTTTAATCTCGCAAGCATGAGACGATCGCGTCCGCAGAGCGCAGTGACAGCTCAAGTTTTTCTCGTGTCATTACATCAGTGCATTGGTGACACCACCTAACTGGAAACACTAACCTGACTGTGATAAAGATGGACTCAGCATGGATGTGACTCAGTCCAATGTAACGGAGGACACCAGAAACATCACCTCAAAACAATGGCCGTACACGGACACGGCCGCCGCGTTCATCATCCTCGTGGTCTCCATCATCATCCTGGTCACCATCGTTGGGAACGTTTTGGTTATCGTTGCGGTTCTGACCAGCCGCGCGCTCCGCGCGCCACAGAACCTCTTCCTCGTGTCGCTCGCGTGCGCGGACATCCTCGTGGCCACACTCGTGATCCCGTTTTCACTCGCCAACGAGGTCATGGGACAGTGGTACTTCGGCAGCACCTGGTGCGCGTTTTACCTGGCTCTGGATGTTCTGTTCTGCACATCATCCATCGTGCACCTGTGCGCCATCAGCTTGGATAGGTACTGGTCCGTCACCAAAGCGGTGAGCTACAACTTAAAGAGAACACCAAAGCGCATTAAAACCATGATCGCGGTGGTGTGGGTCATTTCAGCCGTCATCTCATTCCCACCCCTCATCATGACCAAACACAACGAGACGGAGTGTTTAATCAACGACGAGACCTGGTACATCCTCTCCTCGTGCATCGTGTCGTTTTTCGCGCCGGGGTTCATCATGATCACGGTGTACTGTAAAATATACCGCGTCGCCAAACAGCGCTCGTCCACCGTATTCGTGGCGAAGAACGGGTTGGAGAGGCAGCCTTCGCAATCCGAGACGTGCTTTGTGCGTAAAGCGAAGTTTGAGAAGGAGTCTCCGAGCAGCAACAGCTCGGAGAGCAACCAGGGACAGGAGGAGTTGGATGATATCGATCTGGAGGAAAGCGCGATGTCGGACAGCAAACACAAGAGCTCGCGCTTCTCCAAGCGCAAGGTGGACGGCGCGCGCTCCTGCGCGCAAAGGACTTGCAGGATCTCCTGGGTTTCCCACCAGGAGCAGAGCAGCAAACAGCTCGCGGTGGCGTCCAAAACCAAAGTGGCTCAGATGCGAGAGAAGCGCTTCACCTTCGTGCTGGCTGTGGTGATGGGGGTGTTTGTCCTCTGCTGGTTCCCGTTCTTCTTCACCTACAGTCTCCAGGCCATCTGTGGGGAGAGGTGCGTGCCGCCCGACGCACTGTTTAAACTCTTCTTCTGGATCGGATACTGTAATAGCTCGGT
This sequence comes from Rutilus rutilus, assembly GCA_021464565.1. Taxonomy (NCBI): domain Eukaryota; kingdom Metazoa; phylum Chordata; class Actinopteri; order Cypriniformes; family Leuciscidae; genus Rutilus; species Rutilus rutilus. The sequence goes on along the minus strand of JAJAQA010000011.1, from coordinate 38,746,860 downwards.
CAATCCCATCATTTACACGATTTTCAACAGGGACTTTAGAAAGTCTATTAAGAAAATCATTTGCTCGACGACGCACCGCACCTGAGAGACTCGTGTTTGGACACGATTTATATGTGTGAATGACAGCAAACCAAGTGGAATCTGCTAAATAAATATGGCCGTTTTCTTTATGTGCATCTATGGGCATTCACTCACTCATAACACCATTCAACAAGTCTTTTTATTTTGGTTCTTCTAACACAATATTTAATAAAATATCGGATTCTCAATGTGCTCACAAATAGCGAAATATCCAGGTTCACTCCTGAAAAAAATATTGAAACCTTAAAGGTTTCAGAGATTTATTGTAAAATTCCATCGAATTGAATTGAATAATCTTTACCTATTATTCATATTATTCATATATTCATACGAATTTTAAACGAGAACTAGAGCTTAATAAAACATTTTGAAAGGAATAATGGAACAAGGGAATGGACCATTTAGTGTAATTCGTATTCATAAAAATATATATTCATTTACGAATACGAATCACATAAGCTAAATGGTCCATTCCCTTGTTCCGTTAAGATTTATACAAAATGTTTTACTGAACTATGAATAATTGTATGAATAACTGCCCATAGCTGAAGAAACACTCAATGTCTGGTGTTTGGGTGGTTTTATGTAAAGTCAGCTCACAGTGTATCTATTATTTTATCATTTAAACACCAACTAAGCTATATTTCTTTAAAATATGCCACCTGGTTTGACTGTTTTTCCTAATGTAATGGCATTCAGACATTTTTAAGTGCAACTCTGGTGTTCTTGGTGCCACTGATGTACATAATGTTTGTATATATTAAATGAGAAGTAAGTGACTTACATGTTATCAAAAGTCCCTGTAAATATAGCCTATAAAATGTATAAATGTAAAAAAAAAAGGACATTAAATATTAAATTGTACTGTATATTTTCCATACAGTTTAGACTCTAAATTCTATAGTATAAACATAAAACGACAGAACTGATTTAGTGTTTATTAAATGGAAGTATTTGATAATTGATTTCACTCATTACTAAAAGGTGGAAAGAATATTATTTAAATGAGTAGTTTTCTGGATAATTCCAGTATTTAATTGTATTAAAACTCCCATTTAGAAAATTGTATTACAGGAGACCGGGGCTAGTTGTCACAAGGGCTATATCTCAGTAACTGTGACACCATGAGGCAAAGGGCCAATTATACTTTGTATGTTGATTTTAAACGCCTTCATAACTGCCTTAAATTAGTACATGTTTAAATTGAACAGGTGAACAATAAAACCAGGAGTGAATTGTGTTTTCAGGTCAAAGGCAGTTTGGGGCAAGTTGTCACATTTTAAATGTGTTTTTTTTATTTTATATTTCTGTTGCACAAAACAGAAACAGATATATTCTTTAATGAATTGTTTACAGTTTACATTTGGCTAAAAAGCCTATTGCTATAAATGTCCTCTTTTTCTCTCTCATGTAGCTTTTTTGCACTCCAGACATTAGGATTTGTGTCTATACGCACTTAAACCTGACCTCAGAAATATTCTATAGAAATAAATACAGCTAACCTCGGTCTCTTCTATCTGTGGGAAACAGAGGCTTATAAGGGCTGTCAATGGTGACTAAGAGCAGCTTTGCTAACTCTATTAAAGGCTCTTATTGACTATAAGAAACCTAAATTACTTCTTGTAACACACACACACACACACAGAGAGAGAGAGAGAGAGAGAGAGAGAGAGAGAAGGTCGGTTTCTAATTCAAGAACGGTAGGCTATAGCTAAAGTACATAGTATCTGATGAATGCACACTGTAATCCATCATATTTTGTATCTTAATCTAAAGTCAGAATATTTCTGCATTTAGGCAGGACTGATGGCTGCAGAAGATGATTTATCTTAAAAGCGCTGTCAAAATTGAGATGCTTTCCTGAAACGACTCTTATCGCGATCTAAAACCCTCCACAAACAAAACATGCCGCCTAGAAGAGGTTAGAGAAAAGTCAAAAAGTCCTACAGAAAACTAACAATATCCTGCTATAAATGTCGATCTATGTGAAAGTTCATGCTTAAACTGCATCATGCACGCCACACACCAGCTCCATACACCAGAGAGCAATGCATGGATTATGAGGGTCAGGGGTCACAGTCAGGGGCCTCGAGCTCAGAGCTCTGCAGTTTCCTGATAGCCAAGGATCTGTGAGAGTAAAATTTGTTGGCAACAAATGTAATTCGTCCCACACACCTCCGCTTGTTGTAGTCTACATTACTGTCTCCCTTGGAATGTATTATGCCCCTTTACAAAGTCTTGATGTTGTTTTCAGGCTCTACTAGAACAGGTTTTCCTGCTTGAATGCTGATTATTTTCCTCATATTCTCCATTGTTGCGGCTCCTCTCTTCCCAGTCTGTCAGTAACGCTCTGCTTAGTTCCTGTCTCTATGAAGCCTCTCCTTCTGAAAAGCACACTGTGCTCTGATTGGTCGGCTGGATCAGTGTGTTGTGATTGGTCGAGCGCTTCGAGTGTGTTTGGGAAATGTCCCGACCCTTCCCATAACCGCCAGTTTAACACACTACTAACCAGAGTCCTGCACGGGTCCGATTTTGTAAATCCACACCCGCCCGTACCCGCAGTGCTTAAAACCGCATCCGACCCGTTTTCCGACAGCAGCACTAATTAAAATCCGCACCCGACCCGCACCCGAAATAAAATCAGTTTAGCCAATCACATTATAGACACAATTACAAAAATGTTTATTGCCAGGTCATACAGAAGTTATTATACACGACAATTAACACAAGGACAACTTCAGCCGAAGCTGTCAAAAGGCCGGTACATGAAGAACATGGCAAACGTAAAACTGAGTAGCCTTGTAACATCTTACCAATCGAACAGACGCGGCTACAACACTATATGCCACGCAATTTCGTCTAGCCTACATTTGACAATTTTGGGTTCAAACACACCCTGCACACCACACATACTTAACAGTGTTAAATTTGAAAAATACTGCTCGATAGAACTGCTTGGTTTGTTACCACAGTTATCTGCGTGCTTCCTCAGCGATGAAGTTCCACATTTGCGGCTATAATCCAACACGAAAATGCATGCAGCAAATAAGCCTTTCACAATATTTTCTTCAGATAACTCCAAATTTCTCCCACACACTGGACTTGATTTTTGATGACGTATTGTCGACAACTTTACAATCTCCACTAGCTATTCTTTTCTTCAACTCCTCAGCATCCATCTCGACGACTGCAAGCAGATCGCGCGCACGGTTATGATGAATTTTTAAAAGTGAAAGTAGCCTAGGTAACGTTATAGATCCTGGGAGGGCGTGGCGCGTGGGCACAAATAAACTGATGTGGATTTTAAATTATTTTATCAACTTGAAATACAGGCATATTTTTGTAGATGTGTTCCTAAAAATATGCATATATTTTTACGTTTGCATGTGATTGTTTTAAACCCGTGTTTAGACCCGTGGTTCCCCCGTGTCCCCGACCCGCACCCGACACAGTTGGATATTTTTCACTCGTTTGAGCAAAATTTGCGGGTCACCCGTCGCACCCGTGCAGGACTCTACTACTAACTAACTCAACCAGGCCCCGCCCCTTTATTCTGCGCATTAATTATTTAAATGAGGAATATTGTGACGTGTTCCCGGAAGAAGCTCAAGACTACAGTGGAGGCGTTTCAGGAGTTCAGAAACACTGACACTGATATAGAGAAGAACTGTGAGTTTTTCATGCTCAAACAGCAACATTACACACTAAAGACAGATGAAGAAGTGTAAAAAGCAGAATAGCTCCTCTTTAAACGAATAGTGTGCTTATTTTTATAATTGCGACTTTATTTCTCACAATTGAAACTATTTATTTTTGCATAATACAACCTCTTGTTGTCTCTAGGCTGGGATAGTATTGAATTACTATACAAACTTCGCTTTCAACTCCCTGGCAAAAACAGTGTGGGATCGACAAGAGGGGCCTCATAAGACTGGAGCCCGGGGCCTCAGGAGGTCAGAATCCATCCATCCCCACTAGAATGCATCGCACATGGAAATGTCTACATTAAAATGCTCAGGTTTTGCTTGATTATTAATGCATTAGAGTTTGCATTTTTTTTAGGTCTACACTTAATTCTCACTGTTTCTATTCTAAAGTGAGATCAGTGATACTCAATGTAAGACAGCAATAACATATCCAATATTTTCAAATCTTAAAACTGAAAAAATAATTGTCAATTTTTGATAAGCAAAAAAAAAAAAAAAAGTAAAATGTCCAGATATATTATGTTAATGAGATAAAAAAAATTGTTTTACATAATGAGTGTTGAGGGATTTAATACATTAAAAGTGAAAAAGAAACAAATAAAACAAATAAAATCTTTAACATAGTGACAATAATATACAATGAAAATAACGATGTAGAATATAACAATGTAAAACAAACAAATAATAAATACAGTTTTACATTACTAAAACAGTTACATTTATATTTTTTCTAATTTCTTTTTAGATATGGTTGAACCTTTTTTCATGAGATTCACAAAAACATTGAGTGTGTGTGTGATTCAGTGAGTAAGTGAGTGAGTAAATGAGTGATTCAGTGAGTGAGTGTGTGAGTGATTCAGTGATTGAGTGAGTGAGGGAGTGAATGAGTGAGTGAGTATGTGAGTGAGTGAGTGATTCAGTGAGTGAATGATTCAGTGAGTGAGTGAGTGAGTGACTGTGTGTGAGTGATTCAGTGATTGAGTGAATGATTCAGTGAGTGTGTGTGTGTGAGTGATTCAGTGAGTGAGTGAGTGAGGGAGTGAATGAGTGAGTGAGTGAGTGAGTATGTGAGTGAGTGAGTGATTCAGTGAGTGAATGAGTGAATGAGTGAGTGATTCAGTGAGTGAGTGAGTCAATGAGTAGGTCAGTGAGTGAGGGATTCAGTAAGTGAGTGAGTCAGTGAGCATGTGAGTGATTCAGTGAGTGATTCAGTAAGTGAGTGAGTGAGTGAGTGAGTGAGTGAGTGAGTGAGTGAGTGAGTGAGTGAGTGAGTGATTCAGTGAGTGAGTGAGTGAGTGAGTGAGTGAGTGATTCAGTGAGTGAGTGAGTGAGTGATTGATTCAGTGAGTGAGTGAGTGAGTGAGTGAGTGAGTGAGTGATTCAGTGAGTGAGTGAGTGAGTGATTCAGTGAGTGAGTGAGTGAGTGATTCAGTGAGTGAGTGAGTGAGTGATTCAGTGAGTGTGTGAGTGAGTGAGTGAGTCCATTGATGAATAAATCAATAGATTGATCTCACTACTTTTACGTTTGAGGTGAACCTGTTTTCATGAGATTTGCCCAACATTAATGGTGAAATAAATAAGCAAACAAAAATCACAGAACATTATGATTCCCCCATTTCCCATGATCAGTGAATCACAAATAGAAATCACAGCATGTTGTCTGACAAGGTCTCTGGTGTAGTTCAGGGCTGGAAACAGAGTTCAGAGGTCAAACAAGAGACTCTGACGAGGGCCTATTGTCTGAGACCTGGCAGTGGGGATACAATAAATGCTCTATTTTTATCTGTTGTGGAATTTTTCTTATGTCCTTCTTCTCTGGACGGGTTTGGCCCAGATCCAGCCATGCTGGGCTAGAAATCCCACACCACACAGGGTTCAATGCATGAGAAAAACAGGACCTCCGAATGCCTCTGGTTTCCTCATGCATCCTGATGATTCAGATCTGATCGCCTCTGTAATGCAGCCAGAATCTGACATCATTTCCTGCCTCTATTTCACACTGTGAAATTTGTGCGCTGATTATTATCATAATTCCATGTATTGTGACTAATATTTACAGACTGCAATAGGTTTGATTTCTTTGAAGTGAAAGGTCATTCGCTTTCAACTAGTGAGAAAACTGTTATTAGTGTGAAAAATAATCACTAATTATAGAAGCTTGTTTCTGGAATTGTGACTTTTCCTCAGAATTGTGAGTTTATTTCTCACAACCGGGAGTATAAACTTGGAATAGCGAGTTAACGTCTTGCAATTCTTTTTGAAAGGAAAGGAATTACAAATAATTCTAAGAAAATTCACTCAGAATTCTGAGTTTACATCACATCAATTCTGTATTTTGTGTCTGCAACTTTATCTCACTTTTTCCCCCTGCGAGTTTATATCTTTCCATTCTGAGTTTGCATCTTGCATTCTTGAGTTTAAATCACAGAATTCTGACTTTTTTTTCCTCCGAATTTAGAGTTTAAAGGGGTGGTATAATGCCCTTTTCACAAGATGTCAAATAAGTCTCTGATGTCCCCAGAGTGTGTGTGTGAAGTTTTAGCTCAAAATACCCCACAGATATTTTTATATAGCATGTTAAAGTTGTCACTTTTTGAGGGTGAGCAAAAACACACCGTTTTGTGTCTGTTCCTTTAAATGCAAATGAGCTGCTGCTCCCGGCACAGAGGGCGGAGCTTCAAGAGCTCCTGTTCTTTTACCTCACACACACATGCACTGAACATTTCAAAACTTTTAGCCTTTTATGTTCAAACCGAAGTCAGATAAAAATGGAGAGACTCAAGAAGTAACATGTAGACAACATTTCTGAATGGTTAGTTGATGAATTTATGTAGCTGATGTGTAGTTATCTTCTAGTCAATGATTAGCATATTCTGTCTCGATAATCTATAAGTCGTGTTCAGGGGGCGGGGTTTATGTAAATTCTAGGGTTAGTGATGTCACTAACCCGGGAGGAATGTGGTGTAGTCTCTACCAGCCGTTTGTTGTAGTCCTTAAAAAGTGATTTCTGTAAAAGCAAATATCTCCCTTTGCTTTGAACTTTGAGCGTCGTAACTTTGCAGATGTTGTTTATGCTCAAACAGCAACATTACACACTAACTAAAGTTAGAAAAGTCAAATCATAATCAACCACCCCTTTAATATTTTGAATTGGCTTTTATTTTCATGCTGACTTTTGTCCGTCTGCCGGAAGCTAGTTACTTTAGTCGATAAAGTTTAAAATATGAACTAAAATTGAACTTAAAAATGAACTTTAAAATCAAGTAATCAAGTGTACAATTCTGTTTTTTTTTTTCACAGATTAAAAATATATAAAAATGGTAATTGTGACTTTTTGTCTAAATTCATTCCTCACAACTGCAAATTTATATTTTACAACATGTTTGTATCTTGCAATTCTGAGAAAAATAAGTCTGAATTGTGAGATTAAAAAGTCACAATACATTTTTTTTTTTTTTTTTTTTTAATTCTGTATCAGAAATAATCATCCATAACTAATTAAACCGTAAATAAACCACATTATGCGGATGGAATGATGCACAAAGCACCTCATTAACCAACGCTTGACTTACAACACTCTCGAAGGATGTTAGAAATTAATTAAAGTTTCCAAAGATCTTAGAAGATGCTTTCTCGAGCACAATCCTTTGACACAAAGGACCATGTGTCGGATCAATGACATGCGAGGCGGCATGAACGTGCTTTCAGCTTGGGAAAAATATGCAAATGCACACGGAAATTTCAGAGTCTTGCGCTAAAGGACAGAGTCCCTAATGAAGCCCTCTCATGCAATCTGTTTTTGCGTCATGTCAGCGCCACGGTTTACGATATTGCCAAATGCAAGACTAGTGCTAAAGTCCCCTGCCAGATCGAGTCTCCCAACTCAATTATCTTTCTAATCAGCTGCTTCATTGCCTTGAAAAGAGATGCAACACTTTCAATTAGGTTCTGTGTGATTCAGCTTTGTTCTCTTATATGGGGAGCAATCATCCAGCGCATGTTCACATTGTTCGCGTCTCGTGGGCTTTTTCGCAATCTCCCCCAAAAACCCATTGAGCTTTTGGCCTCCATCGGCGTCATTCATTTCAGATTCTCAAGTGCCTCGGTCTTAAAAGTCATTCTCATATCGGCTGTAAACAATGAGAGAGGAAATTAGGTCCAGTTGCATTCACCTTTGACCTTCTCAATCGCTCACACTGTTTCCACACACACATCTAATGAGAGATCCAGACACAAGAGGAAAAGGAGGAAAACTATTCCAGACTCCAATAATAATGCGGGATAAACAAAGGAAAGACGCACACTTGGTTGTAGAGAGACATGCAGAAAAGCCACTGCTGGGGAATTGAGTTGAAACAGGAAGATGAACTTTAACAACAGGAAGTGCTTGAAGAAACATGACCAAAATATCAAGGTATGAGTTATTTTAGACCATGGTAACAATCTAAACATTATTTAAAGGGTACGGAAGAGGATTAGGGCCAAGCAATAATAAAAAAAAAAAAAACATCTTGAGATTAAAGTCGTTATAATGCGAAACTAAACTCGTTAAATTTCGAGAAAAAAAGTCAAAATACAATCTTGAGAAAAAACTCATTAAATATCGAGAATAAAGTCGTTGTGTTTCGAGAAAAAAATAACTCTTACACTACGAGAAAAAAGTCAAAATACAATCTTGACAATGAACTCATTACATTTCGAGAATAAAGTCGTTGTGTTTCGAGAAAAAACCAGCCCGATCTCACGGGAAAACGTACAAATTCTACAAGGTGGCTTATTCGTACGAATTCATACGACCTGACTTTTTGCAAAATCGTACATATTTTACGAATTGGCCAATTCGTATGAATTCATACGAATGACCTACCCCTGACCCCGCCCCTAAACCTACCCATCACGTGGGTTTAGACAAATCGTACAAATTCGTACGAGTGAGGTCATACGAATTAGTACGAATTAGCCAACTTTTTATCATTCGTACGAATTCGTACGAATTGGTCGTGAGATAGCGTTGGAAAAAACTCGTTAAATTTCGAGAAAATAGTCGTAATAATCGTGAGGATAAATTCATTAAATTTCGAGAATAAAGTCGTTATGTTTCGAGAAAAAAAGGCGAAATGAAATGTAGAGAATAATGCATTCGATCATAGCCTACTGATAGAGGACATGGCAGAGTTGGATCACTTAGTCAAGCTATATTTTAGTATCAAAGAAATACTATCAACTTTAGCTAATTATGACAGAATAATAATTAGCATATGAACTTTAAAGAGAATTTGCAAGCGGCTAGGTCTTTTTAGAAGAAAAAATGGTAACACTTTATAATAACGTTCAGTTGTAAGTCATTTATAAGTGGTTAGTTAATGATGAACTAGTCATTTACAGAACATTCATAAATGATTAGCAAGTGATATACTAACATTTTATGTATGTTTTGTAAATTCCGTTACAAGTCATTTACATGTGATTAGTTAATGATTAACTAATTATTTATGAAACATGACTATGCGCTCATAAATAATTAATAAGTGATATGTTAATTATTGGATGTATGTTTTGTAGATTCAGTTATAAGTAATTTACAATTGATTAGTTAATGATTAACTAGTCATATACAAAACATGAATATGTGTTTCATAAATGTTTAATAAATGTTAGTTTTTTTGTATATATGTAGCAATTAGAGGGTGCAAAAAGTGTTGTAAATGCCTTGAATACACATACAGATCATTTGTAGGTATATGTAACACATTTACAAGTGATGAATAGTTTACACTTTAGATTAGGGGATGCAGAAAGTGTTGTAAATCATTTACAACACTTTCTGCATCCCCTAATCTAAAGTGTAAACTATTCATCACTTGTAAATGTGTTACATATACATTCGTAGATAACATTCGCAGACCTTATGCCTTTTTGATTCTTGAAGTGGTAATCTACAAATGAAGTGTAAGACATTTACAAGTGATGAATAGTTTACACTTTAGATTAGGGGATGCAGAAAGTGTTGTAAATCATTTACAACACTTTCTGCATCCCCTAATCTAAAGTGTAAACTATTCATCACTTGTAAATGATTTATTCATGCGTTTACACATCTATAACAGGTGTTGAACACTGTAGTGTGTACTGCAGTGTAAGTGCTGACTGGTGAGGGTATAGACAGCTGTCTTCTCTGAAACACATGGAGTCTTTAACCACTGTGCACCTGATGTGAGCAAAACATACAAAAAATGTAACATCATTTATTAAACATTTATGAAACGCATAGTCATGTTTAGTAAATGATTAGTTAATCATTAACTAATCAATTGTAAATGACATAACTGAATCTACAAAACATATAATGAACATATCACTAATTAATCATTTATGAATGATTAGTCATGTTTTTAAATGATTAGTTAATCATTAACTAATCAATTGTAAATGACTTGTAACACAATTTACAAAACATACATAAAATGTTAGTATGTCACTTGCTACTCATTTATGAATGTTTTGTTAATGATTAGTTCATCATTAACTAATCACTTATAAATGACTAACAACTGAACATTATTATAAAGTGTTACCGAAAAGGTCAGTCCAATTTGCACGATGTGCTCGCTTTTGTCCAACATAGTATTTCTTTGTTACTGAAAGAAAGTCTAAAATACAGCTTGACTAAGTGAACCAACTCTGCCATGTCCTCTATCAGTAGGCTATGAACACTGATCTAATGCATTATTCTCTACATTTCATTTCGACTTTTTTTCTCGAAACACGACTTTATTCTCGAAATTTAATGTTCATTTCCACGATTATTTTGACTTTTTTCTCGAAATTTAACGAGTTTTTTTTCTCGAAACACAACGACTTTATTTCGCAATTTAATGAGTTTATTCTCAAGATTGTATTTCGAGTTTTTTTTTTCTCGAAATTTAACGAGTTTTTTCTCGAAACACAACGAGTTTTTTCTCGAAACACAACGATTTTATTCTCGAAATGTAATGAGTTTATTCTGGTATTTCGACTTTTTTCTCGAAATTTAACGAGTTTTTTCTCGAAACACAACGACTTTATTCTCGATATTTAATGAGTTTTTTCTCAAGATTGTATTTCACTTTTTTTCTAGAAATTTAACGAGTTTAATTTCGCATTATAACGACTTTAATATCGAGATGGTTTTATTTTTTTATTATTGCTTGGCCCTAATCCTCTTCCGTAATAGGGACAGTCCATCCAAAAATAAAACTTACGTCATCCTGTTTTCAAACCTGTATGGCTTTCTTTCTTTTGCAGAACATATTTTGCAGAATGCTGCACCATTGACTTCCATTGTATTGACATTGCAATGAATCTTATTTTACGCTCCACAAAAGAAAGTCATGCAGGTTTAGAATGACATCAGGTGAATAAAGGCAGAAAATAATGATAGATATTACATTTTTGGGTGAGCTTTTCTTTAATTTCTCTGCACTGAAAAGAAAATTGATGTAGGATTTACTCTGAAAACATTTTCACTCAAATTACAAAGAAATGGCAAGCAACACGTAGAGAGACTGAAATACTTATTTTCTTGTAATACGTAGTCCAATAATCTTGTTAACAATTATTTTTCGAAGCTGTAAGGAAAACAGTATGCAACTGAAAAACGCTTTATTCCGCGTAATATATTCAAACAAGCCTTGTATTTTACTGTGCATGTTGACAGTGTTGTGAATTAGTGTAGGAAAAAGGTTGTGATTGTTCAGTGGCCCCAAAATAATTTATGCAAACTTCATGCATGAATGTCATTAGATACAAATATGAAATATTAATAAAAAAGCAAGTGGCGTTTAAAAAAAAAAAAGAGAGAGAGATAGCAACAGAATATTTTAAAGCAAAACAAAATTATTATAATTTTTTTAAAGCAGTAAAAGACACTTAGCAACAATTACAAAAAAATGAAGGTATAGGGAAGAGAAAAGCTCTATTGTTTGGAAATGCCACTTGCTTTGAAATTTTGCTTTCTAATCCTTTGACATTCATAGCATTAGTTTGTTCTATTACTAATGCAGTATACTTTCCATAAAAAGAAAGTACAGTGAAAGTGATTGGAAAGCACACAGAGCCGTGTGCTATCAAATCGCTCTCGCTGTACTCTGATGTCATATACTGGTCTGCGCAGTGACGCTTCAGGTCAAACACACCGACTGTCTTTATGAGTGAGCCGTTGAGTCATTAGACCGATTCGTTCAAAAACATGGATTCATTCAGAAACGAATCATCGCTGTGTCGGTCAGAGTCACACAATGGCTCAACATGGGATCTGTTTGGAACTAATTCTTGCCTTGCTGAGCAGAAGAGACTTCTTTAAAAAAACAAAAAAAAACATAACATCTTATGATTGGTATTGTATAATCTAAGACTTTGCCACATATTTTAAAAATGAATACACACACTGTTTATGGCTTCTACAGATGCTTACATCAATGCATAACATCCTCAGAGCTTATCGCAGGTAGGCTATGTGTTACTGTAAAAGGTTCATACATTGTTATTATTATATTATAAATCAGTTTTCCTAGAAAATATATGGGATTTTTACATCTGAACTCGCCTCTTCTGTGCAAAAAAGGATGCAGGATGGCTGTCTCAACGTTTTTTTGTACATGATAAAACATGACCCTGTAATTGTTTCTGAGTCTGTGCAATTCTTGCATGTGTTTGTTTATGCATGAACATGTAAATCTGAGTGAAGTGTTTCTGGAGGGCTCTGATTCATGGATCTGGCAGCACTGGGAGTTTCTGAGTGGGCTTCGTGAAAGTGAACAGAGGGACGTCGAGATGTTTGAACACTGGAAAAATAAGCACACAAACATGCAACAAAAACACGGGATAAAAACATCATTATGACAAAGTAAACGCCCTATAAAATTATTTTCTTACTCACAATTTTTCCACTTGTTTTCCGGCACAAATATCTATTCAAGATACATTTATGTGAAAAGCAAAAGTCAAAATTAAGTGAGTTTATCATTTTAAAACAAGAACAAACGCCTGCCAAATGGGGTTAAAATATATACAATTTAAAGGGGAAACAAGTAAAAAAAAAAATCTTGCACTGCAAAAGTGTTTTTTCTCAGTATTTCTGTCTTGTTTTCCAGTAGCTAAATCAAAACACATCTACTTCAGAAGCAAAATGTGGAAATCATCAAAATTATGTGTATTTGAGCTTAAAATAAGACAAATATCTACCAATGGATTCAGAAGGGAAGACAAGATTATTTTTCTGACCCCATTTGCTCTTGTTTTTCAAGTAAAAAGTCAATTCAATTGGATATATTTTTCAGAAAACAAGACTATATATAACATCTTCCGTCATTTTGCTTCTACAAAAATTGCAAATCTCAATTTAAGAATGTTTTTAGATATTTGTACTGGAAAAAAAGACAAATATATGGAGGAAGAGCGTCATTTTGATTGACAGATATTTGTCATTGCTTTAGTCAATTTGGTAATTCAAAAAAAAACAAAAAAACAAGGCTTTATATCTTAGTGATGAACAAACATTATATCTTACATGTATTTCAAATGGAGAAATTGAGCATTTTGTCACTTCAACACAAGCATCTCTGGTTTTCTGTGAATATGCTTAATTTCTTTTTTAATAGAACATATAAACAAAAGCATTTGGAGATGATTGGTCCATGAACATTTTCTAAGTCCAAGAACAACTTAATTACGACATTCCCCAGGTATTCATTATGAAAAGCAGCTGTGGATTTTATGAATTATTCAGCAGAAGATTCAAAAGGACATTTATGAGATGCGATCTTCACCCAGGAGAGGGGAACATTTCCTTCTCTGAAAGTAACTAACCCTGACCAGAAGTTATCCTGCCAAAGTTAATCTCACTCTCATATTGCACACACACTTTCATAAGATTCAGCCACTTATGACACTTCATTCTCTCACACTGCACACCACAAAACAAGTCACATGGGTCAATTTTTTTAAATTGAGGTTTATACATCATCTGAAAGCTGAATAAATAAGCTTTTCATTGATGTATGGTTTGTACAATATTTGGTCGAAATACGACTATTGTAAATCTGGAATCTGAGGCAAAAAAATCGAAACATTGAGAAAATCTCCTTTAAAGTTGGTCATTTATGTTGGCGATTGTGCTGCATTCACTCACACAAGTACATGTTTTATATATTTACGGTAGGAAATGTACAAATATCTTCATGGAACATGATCTTTACTTAATATCCTGATGATTTTTGGCATAAAAGAAAATAATTTTGACCCATACAATGTATTGTTGGCTATTGCCACAGATATACCCGTGCGACTCGAGACTGGTGACGTGATCCAGGGTCATAAATATTATTTTCTGTCCCGATCACTGATGTCTATAGATATGCTTTATAATGCAAGTAATCTGCCGTATTGTGTAATGAAATTAAACATATCATAATTTTGACAGTAAAAACCTATACGGTGAAAAACTGTAATAGATCTAATAAAACATTTCATGTAAGTTTACAGTAAATATCCTATTTTTGGAAGTCAAAAAAGAACAATTCATCTACAGTAGTTCATAAACATAAAACTGACATTCACAATCCTCTGTGTGACCCTTTAAATCGATATTACTGTTTCTTAATTTTTTGTTATCAATTAAGTACATTAGGTTTTATGTTACATCTTATGTTGTTAAATTCATGTTTATTGCATTGTGAATGACACTGTGTGCAGATTTATTATATTAGTATTTACAGCAGGTAACTTTGATGTATCATGTGACTTTCTCTTAACCTGTTTTAAAGGTGGTTGTCAGAATATTATAAATGTAGATTTGGCATATTGACTTTATTTCAGCAATGACATAAATATGCTCTGATGTTCTGTCGTGTTTCCCTCGTTCCTGTTTCCCTGCTCTGTTTAGTTTCGGTTTCTGATTATTAACCTGTTTGTTTTTCTGGTTAATAATTATTATTATCAGGTGATTCTTATTTAGTTCCTTGTTATTCTCTGCATATAGTATATATATATATACTCCCTGTTCAGTTCAGTCCTTTGTAGGTTATTGTCTATTCATTATATATATATATATATATATATATATATATATATATATATATATATATATATATATATATATATATATATATATATATATATATATATATATATATATATACATATACATATATTTGTGCGTTTTTTGTCTGTTTGTTTGTTTTTAAGGAAGGAAATTAGATAGTAGAAAGTACCTGACGACAGTTACAGGAAAGTCAGACTGCTTTTGCATGGACTGTTGAGGGATTTGTGTCATTTTATCTGCTGGATGAGAGTGAAACACATTAGTTCTCGCATATGGAGTCAGTTATTCATGTGTGAGCACTGTAGATGCAATTATATAAGGTAATGTGACGCTTACAGTAAACAGAGATAAAGCAACAAACAATGACAGCACTGTTTTGCATGGTAATGATTGTTGTTTATGATGCCACAGATACTGTGTTTAGGTCAGGCGTATGCAACGACTCTGGGCTGTAAAAGTGCCATTTGTCTTCTGCATGTGCAATATTAGGATTTTTCGGTCCTGATAAGGTTAAATGTCATGTAATTTCTGCTCCTCTTGCAGCAAAATTGAAAAAAAAAAAGATGATATCATACACTAGTTTTCTCTAATCGATAAACAAAAATTAAGCAAAAAAAAATCTTGACCTTTAAAGAGAAATTCTTTAATTGGGGGGAGAAAAAATATTATTGGTCGATTGCATTAATTGTTTTATTGTAGTTAATCTTGCACTCCATAATAAATGAATAAAGTTGCACTATGGAAGATTTCATACGAAACATGCAATCTTACTTTTCAACCACACATGGTGATGGAGAGGCAAACGTTTTGTAGTGCGACTTTAAAATCAAGAAACTTAAATGTGCAATTATTCTTTTTCTATCAAAGAATCATTACTGCCTTTATTGTCATCACACAAAGCACTTTAGAAAAAAGAAAAACAAATCCACTTTAAGCCATGATAGCCATGATAGTGCTATACATTCAAATCCACACTTCAGACTGATTCTGAACATGCACAGCGAGTTTGAGATCCCACATCTGTGCAAGAACGCATAATGCAGAGAATGAACTGATGTGTTTTTCCAACAGACTCGAGGGAACAGTACTTTGTCATGGTTTATTGCTTTTAGACGGCACTATACAGCTGTTTAGGGACGAGCGCTCAAGTGAAGCGCTAACATCACTATTTTACAAAATACAATGCGGTTATTCATTAGCTTGGGGGTTAGCTTGCATTTCGTCCCGCTGCATCATGTCAAGTTTATTTTAAATTCACTAATTAGTGCTTACTTACTGATTACTGTAAACACGACACTCCCTACTGAGAATCAGCAGAAGTTGATCTACAAATAATTACCTAGCGTGAGACGACAGTGGCTTATGCGGCGTGTTTGGACTAATGCCTAAACCAGCACACCTGCAGAGCATCATCTGCACCTTCTGAAAACCACAAAGTGCCTAAATAATTTAAAAGCATGCTTGTGTCACCTCTATTTGAGCACTCGTAGTTTTGAACAGCTGTTTTTCTCACCCTGCTTTTACCTTAAGCGCCATTTTATGCCCTTTTACAAAGTTTTGCTGTTGTTTTTGAGCTCTAGAACAGGTTTTCCTGCTTGAATGTTGATTATTTTCCTCATATTCTCCATTGTTGCGGCTCCTCTCTTCCCAGTCTGTCACTTCCTGTCTCTATGGCCTCGTTTACACTGCAGGTCTTGATGGCCAATTCTGATTTGTTACCTTTATCCGATTTTTTTGACCGTCCGTTTACACCAGGGGTGCCCAATCCTGCTCCTGCCGATCGACTGTCCTGCACAGTTCATCTCCAAGCCTAATCAAACACACCTGCCTTTAATTTTCAAGAGATCCTGAAGACCTTAATTGGTGGCTTCAGGTGTGTTTGATTAGGGTTGGAGATGAACTGTGCAGGACAGTCGATCGGCAGGAGCAGGATTGGGCACCCCTGGTTTACACGTTCTTTCAACTGTGACCCATATGTGTTTACACTTGCCATACTATCTGAAACATCGCACATGCTTATAGGGTTAAATTCTCAAGCACAGATGGGCGGACGCGAAATATGCTTGATGCTAGCTCTGCGATATATGCGAAGTTCGCCAAACATCACCACGATTTTAAGGCGAAGGAGGACGAAAAGTGCCATCATTGCACATATGCTTCAGTTATTGTGTGCGAGAGAGATCTCAGGACTGGTGGGAGCATATTGTGTTTAAATATTGGCTTTAACGAGGAGCAGTGGGTCCGAAATTTTGTTGTGTACAATAATATGTTGTGTCAACGTTTGTTCACACTCCTCTCCTACGACGACACAACGTTTCGTCGGGCCATCCGCCCCTTTGCAGATGCGCGTGGGTTTCTCTCGTCATTAAACCGCGGAGACGTTGCCTAATGCCTCAGAAAATCCGATCTGCCTGTTTACATGACAGTCGCATTGGCACATATCCGATTTATTTCCACATATGAATGATGCCTGAAACCGTTCTCGAAATATCCGAATGCATGCGTTTTTTTCCTGTTTACACTGTCATTAAACACATCGCGTCACATATGAGCAAAAAATCGGAATTGGGTCACATTTCACTGAGAGTGTAAACGAGGCCTATGAAGCCCCTCCTTCTGAAAAGCACACTGTGCTCTGATTGGTCGGCTGGAGCAGTGTGTTGTGATTGGTCGAGCGCTTCGAGTGTGTTTGGGAAAGTCCCGCCCCTTACCATAACCGCCAGTTTAACACACTACTAACTAACTCAACCAGGCCCCGCCCCTTTATTCTGCGCATGAATTATTATAATGAGGAATATTGTGACGTGTTCGTTCCCGGAAGAAACTCAAGACTACAATGGAGGCGTTTCAGGAGTTCAGAAACACTGACACTGATATAGAGAAGAACTTTGTAACTTTATCATGCTCAAACAACAACATTACACACTGAAGACAGATGAACAAAAAGCATAATAGGTCATCTTTAACTAGTTCTCAACAACTTATTAATTATTCAATAGGCTTGACACTTCATTATGAGATGTGAAGGTGTGATTTGTAAAGTTCAGTTCAGTCTGTAAAACTTAATGTTGCTAACATATTTTTTACGGTAAAGCTCTGGCAACCACAGCTGCCTTTCTTTGCTTTTTTTCAGTGATGCTATTATTAATCTGTGTGAGGAAGCTTGTGGTTTAAATAAACATAACTTGACTGATGCTCCCAAATGAAAGCTCAGGACAGCTGAAGAAAACTGAAGACAGGATGAACTCTGTGACCAATCACTGGAGGTCTGAGAGTGTGACTCTGCGAAGGGCACACGCTTATGTAAAGAGGATTTACTCAAACCTTCAGAGGGATTCAGTCGGGATCAGAGAATTGTGGAGACACTCGAACCCAACCGCTCGTCTCCTGATGGAGGAAGCCTGATCTGAGAACAGAGAGGTCACAGAACACAAGCTCTTCAATCTCACGTACGTCTCGGTTTAAAACGCCACGTTCTAGAATTTATTTGTAAAAATATAAAATCATAATAATCAGACTTCTTGCACCATGATTAAATTAGGCAGATACCAACATCCTCATTCTCAAAAAAACATGCAAATACTCAAAATGTGTATTTGTTAGCCACATTAAATATGGTTCACATTAAAGTACGCCTATATTTTCCCTAGTTAATTATATAGTATGTTGTTTAAATATGCAAATTAGGTATTATATAATTCAAATGCATTTATTTGCATATTACAGAAATCTGAACAGTGGATTTAAACCAGGTTCAAAATTCGTATTGTTTTGTTGACGTATTAGAGTTTTTACAGTGGATTTCTCTTTTTTTTAATCACTCCATATATCAGAAAATATTGTCTCAACAGCCTGAAAAAAAAAAAAAAATCACCATGTTTTCAAGAATAATCAGGCGAATGATATATATCTAGGAATAAAACTGTAAAGTTTGGTGTGTGTGTGTGTGTGTGTGTGTGTAAGTGCTACTGAATATGCAAATAGATAAAGTAAATATAAGTTGAATGTGTATTTTGGATGTTTACTTTTTACTAGTCGGAAGGAAGACGAATTATGGAAGCAAAATTATTATTATTTTTTATTATTTTTTTTATCTGCAGTGTCTTGCCTTAAAACAAAAGACAAACTTCCCAAGACCAGTTTTCACGGGAACAAAGATATAAAAAAGAAATATGCATGCAATTATGGCAATTAAAGCAACAAATACCCGCATGCTCAGCAGAAACATCAGCTTATTAAGTGTGTAGAGAGATAAATCTTACCCGCGCCGCTCCTGACAGAAAATCTCTTTCATCCAGCCTCTCTCGATCTGGCTTTCTCCGTCTTTATTAACATCTTCTCCGAGCCGACCCCATCACTTAAACCCGGCAGTGTGTTTGCTTTGCGCCGAGGCCTGATTGATCACATTGGTATTTTAGCCTCAATTCCCCTCACTTGCATCTAGATGGGAAGACTGGCCGTAACCCAGGAGAGAATTAATCATCCCGGAGGCCGAATAAAGGATTAATGGTAAAAGTTCACAATCTCAGAGGCGAAATTCATCACACACCTCAATAATGTTACACAAACGAGGGTATTTTGTAGTTAATGCTCGTATTTGTCTTCCATTTATTTGTTATTTCAGCATTTAACGTGGCAGACTTTAATAATGCTAAATGCAATCCAGATTGTGTTGTCTTATCTAGTTACACACACCAGTCCCCCCAAAAAAAAAAAAAAAAAATCATTAAAATGAACAAGAAAACCCATTTACAATCCATAATGTGGCACATTTCACCTTTCCTTTAGCATTCATTCTTCTCAATTGCAGTGGCTTGGCTGGCTTGTGACAACTGGAAGTTGTTTTGCTTTTCTCCCACAAAATATTAATAAGTAGGCTACTATAATAGTATAAAAATATAAATAAGCCTAGCAGTCTCAGACTTGTGGACGCCACTATAAGACGAAGGGATGTAAATTCCTGTGAACTTTCATAGTTTTTCTCTCTTAAAGTGTAAATTGTGGTCATAATGTTCTTGTTTTGCGACACGCTGTTGACTTTAAGTGAACAGTTAAAGCTGCAAAGGTCACTGCGGTTACTTATAGTCATTTATAATTTAGTACACCCTTAGAAAGAAAGGTTCAGTGGCGTTCTATTGCATAACTCTTTTATGTTTAACAGGTTATTTTCTAGTGATAAAGTATGTGTCTTAATACATAAAATGAACAATGAATTTAAACAAAATGAATGTATTGAAATTAAATCCATAAAATGATCTCATGATGGAACCACTGAAAGGTTAAGCGCTTGATGGAACCCTTTAAACTAGTTAAAAATAAGATGAATTATTATTTGTTGGCTTGACAGTTCAGATCTGAGAGTAATCTGCCATCTAAAGAAGCATAATAACTCAAATGGACTGATTTGAAATGCTCTACATAGGAAATAGCACAGATTTCACACTCAATTTATATCAACACAGTTATCACTCACTAAACTAACACCACAATAGCCATAAAAACACATACCTGTAGCACACACAAACATTATTCAAATAGTTCAAGTCTAATTACGATTGACTGTCTTATCAGTGCTAACACTCAACAACAGCGCCTAACATTAACATTCGCCAAGCTCCAAATGAGAGTGAAAATCAGTGTATGAAACCGGTCAATCGCCAGTTGGCCGATAACATTTTTATGAATTCTAACAATGCAGTGTTGTGAGAACATGAACGACGCTCGGGACGACTGACGGCAATGTCACGAAAGTTTAAGTCTCGCCAATTTGATTATTCAAGCGCAAGACGACGCAAAAAGAGAACTCAATTTATTACTCGCGCTCTGTGTGAGAAGTTTAGTGTCCATCAGAAGCGCGAACACAGAAAGACGCGTCTCAGACAGCTCGCGAATCCTGAAATGAGCTCTCTTTTGTGTCTTCTTGCGCTTAAACAGACATATTCACACTAAATGATGTCAAAAAATGCCTTTCTCTGAGAGTATCTCAGTAAACACAGTCGGTTATGGCTCGAGTGAATGTAAACAGTGGAGAAAGACAACACGCGTGTACAGTATCAGTGTATTAGATCCGTGCATTCGCTCTTAAAGTGACGGTAGCCTAATATTCCTGCTGTCTGTTTCTAATGTTAATCAAGGAAAGAAAATCACTCGCTGCTCTTGACTGAATAACTTGTGAAACTTTAATAAGGATTAATTGATGTTTCATTTATACAGTAAAGACTTTTCAGTGTTATTTTACACTTGATTACTTTATTAAATGTCTCTACCTGAAAACTACTGTTAATTTTCTTTAATGATGTTTTAAACGTATATTAGTTAGGCTAGTACTGTGGTATCAAAAATAAGAATGGATTATTGTGAATTTTCACTTGTATATAAAATTTTGGTGTCACAACTGGCTGTTTTTGCACAAAAAAAAAAAAAAGTTTAAAGGGTTAGTTCACCCAAAAATGAAGATTCTGTCAGTAATTACTCTCCCTCATGTTGTCCCAACCCCGTAAGACCTTCGTTCATCTTCGGGACACAAATTAAGATATTTCTGATTAAATCTGAGCGCTGGCTCACTCCTCCATCGGCTTCTAAGGGACTGAAACTTGCTGGCCCAGAAAAGTTATTAAAGAGATCGTTAATATAGTCCAAGTGACCTGTCCCTTAGAAGCCTATGGAGGAGTGAGACAGCGCTCAGATTTAATCAAAAATATCTTAATTTGTGTTCTAAAGATGAACGAAGGTCTTACGTGGTTGGAACAACATGAGGGAGAGTAATTACTAATTACTGACAGAATTTTCATTTTTGGGTGAACTATCCCTTTAATGGCCAATAAAAAAAATATTTATGGCTAGTAAATTTTCTTAAGTAACCGGCCATTGGCAGGTGTGGCAGAAAGTTTATTTTAAGCCCTGCTTAACAACTCATACTTAATTATATTTATAATAAACATTTGTTGCACTGCATTCAGGGATTGTTTAGATACATGTAAGATACTAAAATACATTAGAAGCAAGTATTATCAAGCTGCCTATGTAAACAAGCGCCCATAATGCCTTAAAATGCTGCACGTAAGCATCTCACTCGGCTTGAAACAAATCCAAAAATGCAGTCATTTTGTACTTAATGCAAGTATGTGTCGAGTAATGCAAAATGCAATTTGGATATTGTTGTCTGGCCATCTTTAATGCTGGATAGACACTAAAAAGTAATTAAATAAACAGTTTAATACTAAACTGCTATTGCAGAGTTACTTTTTAAAGAGGCCATATTGGTTTTGAGCCCTAGAACTAGTTTTCCTGCTTGAATGTTGATTATTTTCCTCATATTCTCCATTGTTGCGGCTCCTCTCTTCCCAGTCTGTCAGTAACGCTCTGTTTACTTCCTGTCTCTATGAAGCCCCTCCTTCTGAAAAGCACACTGTGCTCTGATTGGTCAGCTGGATCAGTGTGTCGGGCGTTTCGAGTGTGTTTGGGAAATATCCCGCCCCTTACTATAACCGCCAGTTTAACACACTACTGACTAACTCAACCAGGCCCCTCCCCTTTATTCTGCGCATTAATTATTATAATGAGGAATATTATGTGACGTGTTCGTTCCCAGGAGAAACTCAAGACTACAATGGAGGCGTTTCAGGGAGTTCAGAAACACTGACACTGACATAGAGAAGATTTTTCATGTTTAAACAGCAACATTACACACTAGTTAACGATGACCTATTTTGCTTTTTGTTCATCTTTCTTTAGTTCTCAACAACTTATTAATTATTCAATAGCCTTGACACTTCATAATAAGATGTGAAGGGCTGTTTTGTAAAGCGAACGCATGTGCTGTTCGTAAGAAGCCCAAGTATTTAATCCAAAAACCATCTCCATGAAAAATGCTTTATCTAATAGCTATTAATCTCCTGTTAGTGCACATTTATACCAAATGTACAATATATTGCCAAGCTTAAAGCGTAAGTCAATTTAATTAGTAAACAGGGTCATGTTCACATTTCCCTAGAGGAAAATGAAGTGCTCCATCTTCAGCGAGAGAGAGAGAGAGAGAGAGAGAGAGAGAGAGAGAGAGAGAGAGAGAGAGAGAGAGAGAGAGAGAGAGACCCTCGCTGTACAGTGATGGATGTTTCACAGGAGACTGAGATTATATATATATATATATATATATATATATATATATAACGCAGGATGATTTCACACTGCGGAGGCACGAGGAGAGAGAAAGAGAGAGAAAGTCTGGCTTCAGACACACTATATCAGGTTACACGGCTCTTGCTTTTCGCTGTGAGCGATGGAGAGTAAACTCGATGTTGACTTTCGCTGTTTGACATGTAACGTAATGTTGTGTAATGTTGTGTCCGTGGGTGAAACTAGAGGGGTGGGAATACAAAAAGTCTGAGACTGCACTGCAAATATGAGAATATTCTTTCATTTAGACCTGGAGATAAACAGAAAGTTTGGGAAATTTTAAAAGTTATCATGAGGTTTTGCTCGTGTCCGTTTCAAGGCTGCTGATTCAAACCCAGATTCGGTTTAATAAGTTTCACTCAAATTGATTTTCTGATCATATAAATCAATGTTGTTATTAGTAGCGAAAAGTAAAACCGTGTTAAGCTGTTTTCATTATTGACATTAAGCTGAAATATAATACAAATATTAGACGAAAAACTTACACTAAAAAAATAATAATAATAATAATAAATTATTATTATTATTATTTTTTAAGTGTAAGTTTTTCATCTAATATTTTCATCTATATATATATAACATATTTGTGTATATTTAATTTCAGTTAGCTGCCATTTCAGACATTGTATTTTATGTAACGAAAATATTTTTTTTTATTTGATGGTTTTAGATTTAACTATTTACCCTGTTCAGTTGCCAATGCTATATACATATACATATATATATATTGCATTGGCAACTGAACAGGGTTAATAGTGAAATTTTGAAATGACAGCTAACTGAAATTAAATATACACAAACCAAATTTTATTTCCACTACTTGCCAAGGCAACATTTCTCATTTTCATTTAGTTTAACTTGATGTACTAAAATACCTAAAACTGAAAAAACAAAAAACAAAAACAAAACAGAGACATTAAAACCAAAACAGGTTGTTAACAGGTGTTTTGTAGACGAAGATGTTCTTGAACATTGCATGTTAAATAGTGTTTGCCGATGTCATTTACAGGACGACACACACTCCTCATAAGCAGGACATGAATTATCATCTAATTATCTAATTAAACAGAAACTCCTTCCCCGTCAGATGATTTGTGATTAAACAGTTGATAACACACAGAATAAGAGAGATAGAGTCCTTAGGTAAAAGTGGCCCAACCAAAGTCAATATTAGAAGAGTTTTCTTCTCTTTATGCAAAACTGATGTTACAGACAATAAAGAGCTTCATCTACAGCTCATGCATACAAAACTGGACCTACACCATATTAGTATTGTTTATATACCATTAGTTTTCATTCATATTTTCAATTAGCTTTTATTTGTGTCATATTTTTTTTTTTTTTTTAGTTTCTATTTCAATATAATTTAACGTTCAACTTATTTCAGTCCGCTCGGTTTTGCTTAGTTTAAGTTTTTCATCATAGTTGTTCACCCAAAAAACTTTTTTTGTTTTTTGTTATTCAAAGGTAAGCTGATCGGATTTTGGTTATGGGATTGGATCAAATCGTGAAAATGGGTTGTTCAAAAGGGAAAGAAGGAATCTGAAATCAGATCAGATCACAGAATCCAATCCTAGTTTTAATCTGGATCAAACCTTCAGTTTGTGTTGTTCAGAACTTGTCAGTAGGATTTGGATAACTTTGATCCCAAAAAAAAAAACAGGATTATCCTGATCCCAACAGGGGGAAGGATTTCAAGGTGGATTCCAGGAAAAAAAAATTGTAAAACTTTAAAATCGGTCAAAAATACAACATTTGTATCATGTAATATACACACACACTCATATTTTTATTTTGCTTTTGATTAGCATAACTGTTAAAGTAATGCATTAGAAGTAGACATTAGGCTACATATTAAGCCTTTCGGTAGCCTACTGTAAAGTAAAAAAGAGATTTTGGCGCCATTAAATAATCCCCAAACAGCTGTAAAAATCATATTATATTTAATTCAAAGTGTTTTATCACTGTTTCTAAACTACACTGGCACAATCATAAGAGATGAACCAGTCAAAAGATCTTTGCAAGCGAATACAACGTTTTTTTGGTGAACGCAATACAAAACTTTTCTGAGAGAACACAAAAGCATTGACTTTTTTTTTTTCCTATCTCATATTTTTTACATGACCATGTCCCTTTGGGGCTTCCGTAGAGCACCAGTAATCCAGATTTGGTAATTGGAAAAAGTTTACATCCAGATCAGGGTGATCCAATCCAATTTTGCTTTGAAAAACCGGCACAAAAGTAAGATGGATTACCTGATCCTGGATAGCAAAACATGGGATTTCCAAATCCAGATCATTCTGATCCAGATTAAACTTTTCTAACAACTGGCCCCTAATATTTATATTAGCACCAAAAATAAGATATGGCACCTGTGCCATCCCAAAAAACACAACCTCCTTTGCTGGCACATATGCACTTCAGTGGCTGTGTATTACAAATGTGGGTATTACACACACACACACACACGTCTGGTTTACTATCTTTGTGGGGACTCTCCGTAATGATTTTTATACTGTACAAACTGTATATTCCGTCTCATTACACTAACCCGACCCCTAAACCTACCCATCACACACACACACACACACACACACACACACACACACACTCTGTTTTGTTTTAATACAGAAGAAATGTGTAGACATCCTTCAGTGAAGGTGAAGTTAGCTATTAGTTTAAAATTACAACGTACAAACATTTCAGTTTCAAAAATTGGGTTCAGTGGGATTTCTGATCCGGAACACTTTCATTCGGCAAAGGTACTCGATTCAACAACAGAATACACTGGGAATTCTCCATGAGAAGCATCAGGGAATTCCCGATGTGTTTTTAACAACAACTAAATAAGTAAAACACATTTTAAAACACATACTTTGACGCTTATTGACATTGACAAGTTATATAGACTATTAATGAGACTCGACTGACCTTCCCAAAGTTCTTCTGCGTATTGAGATTTATTGAAGAAAGTCATAATTTAACAACCACGATGACTTTCAAACTTTACTCATCTCATCATGACGCCGCTTCCTCCCGAGTGCCAGACATCTGCTGGAAAATTAACTTTTACTCTTGGGCTTAACGACAGAATTCATTACGACAGTGGATATGAATTATGCATCATTTAAGCAGCAATCTTTGCTCGCGATAAGAGTTTGGCACAGCGTCACGTGGCCCGCTTTGGTGGAAGATTCAGATTCAGAATACATAATTAAGCCAGTAAAGGCTGGCAAACATATGAATTATATATTGCTCTGGTTCCAGTAGCGATGACAGTTCAAAAGACACAACTGCAATTTACCTTCATGTCTGCTGGTTTTTGGAGAATACAGCGAATATAAATGTACCTGCACAGGAATCATTATATCTTCCTTCCATCTTTATTTTCATGCTTCTTTAGGAGGAAAATTGAGGTTAGTTTCTAAATGCATCCTTTTGATGCTTTCTGTAATGGTGTACGTGCAACACATTAAATGAAAAATACACTCTTCAAACTATTTTAAAGGGGTGGTATAATGCTCTTTTCGCAAGATGTAGAATAAGTCTCTGATGTCCCCAGAGTGTGTGTGTGAAGTTTTAGCTCAAAATACCCCACAGATATTTTTATATAGCATGTTAAAGTTGTCACTTTTTGAGGGTGAGCAAAAACACACCGTTTTTTTGTGTCTGTCTCTTTAAATGCAAATGAGCTGCTGCTCCCGGCACAGGGGGCGGAGCTTCAAGAGCTCGTGTCCTTTTACCTCACACACACACACATGCACTGAAGATTTCAAAAACGTTTAGCCTTTTATGTTCAAACCGAAGTCAGACAATGATGGAGAGACTCAAGAAGAAGTGACAACATGTAGACAACATTTCTGAATGGTTAGTTGAAGAATTTATGCAGCTTATGTGTAGTTATCTTCTAGTCATTGATTAGCATATTCTGTCTTGATAATCTATAAATTGTGTTCAGTGGGCGGGATTTATGCAAATTTTAGGGTTGGTGATGTCACTAACCCAGGAGGAATGTGGTGTAGTCTCTACCAGCCGTTTGTTGTAGTCCTTAAAAAGTGATTTCTGTAAAAGCAAATATCTCCCTTTGCTCTGAACTTTGAGCGTCGTAACTTTGCAGATGTTGTATATGCTCAAACAGCAACATTACACACTAACTAAAGTTAGAAAAGTGAAATCATAATCAACCACCCCTTTAAAAACAGTTTTTGCTGGAATAAACTGGTTTGTAAACCATTAGCCGGCCATCCGAAAATGTTTACGTACATCATCGGTCAAAGGTTTGGGGTCAGTAAGATTTTTTAATGTTTCTTAAAGAAGTCTCTTCTTCTCACCAAGGCTGCATTTATCTGATCAAAAATACAGTAAAAAAAATTGGAATATTATTACATTTTAAAACAATTGCTTTCTATGTGAATATACAGTAAAGTGTCATTTATTCCTGTGATCAAAGCTGAATTTTCAGCATCATTACTCCAGTCTTCAGTGTCACATGATCCTTCACAAATCATTCTAATATGATGATCTGATGCTCGAGAATTTTATATCTTATTTCATACATTTTATTTTTCATGATTCTTTGATGAATAGGAAGTTCAAAAGAACGGCACTTTTTTGTATCTTTTTAAAAATCTTTTGTATCATTATAAATGTCACTTTTGATCAATTTAATGCATATTTGAATTAAACAGAATATTAGGCTACTGACCCCAAACTTTTAAACAGCAGGACATCCATTAAAACCATTTGAAATGTTTTGAAAGAACAAGGTTTGAAGGCCCAGGTTTAGCTATTACATTAACAGTCTTATTGTGTCGTGAATCCTGGAGATTCAGAGCGATCCGGACACATCTGGACTTCACATATGGACACAATTAACCTTTCTGATCCTCCTACACTAATAAAGCATATATCAATAATTATAGAAACATGTCTAAAACAAACAAAATGAAGATGAAGAATTCTGTGCCTTCAGCAATTTCATTATCCTTATGCATTTATGAAAACAAGATCTCTATGTACTGGCGTTCTCTGAGCTGTCTTCAGTCTGATAAACAACAACGCTTTGAAAGAATTAAATGATCTCCAGATGTTGAAATGGATCGAACTCTAAATACGTCTGAAAACGAGGCCATTTAGGTCTCTATGATTGTTCAGAAATGGCATCTAGCCGTCATGGAAAACACTAGTTTGATGAGTCCTGCATCATATCAACATGTTCTGCTGTTTCAAACAAACTGATTAAAGACAGCATTTCTGACTCATATTGTCAACTACACTTGTGGTTTTATGATAGACAGTGTTCAGATCTTGTCTGAGAAAGGTATTGCCGTGTTCTGTGACCATACATAGCTCTCATCTGGCAGAAGATAAGAGCGTTTACTGCATTGCAGGGCTAAAGAAAGCATCATTAGCATTACAAATGTTCATGGGATTTCAGCAAACCCCTTACGGTAGGAGTCTGCAGAAACAGACTTACTTTATATGTCTGAGTTTGCAATACGGGAGAGTGAGGAAAGCTGTCAGCATCCCCATAATCGATAAAAGTTTGCACTAAAAACATTGCATCATATGTACAGACTAGAACGCTGGTCTCACTGGAAACTTGGGAGTCAGGGCCAAATTTCTATGAAAAAAAATCTGAAGAAATGTTGGCAAAGAGAAAAACAAAAAAAAAATGTATCAAGGATTTTCCCCACAGAATTATGCATTAAAAAGTTACTGCGGCCACACAAAGTTCAGGGAAGTGGAAGGTGGAGCAATATTTCATTCCCCTGCAGTCCTGATGCGAAGAGAGGAATAATAATGCCTTTTCTCTTCAGTACAAAACAGGATCTATGTAGAAAATAAAATCAAATAAAGCTCATTTAACTTCACTCCGCCATTTCCTTTTTTTTTGGAAAGTAAATTATATATAGTTTTTACACTGCAAAAAATTGCTGCCTTTATTTTTTAAGTACAATAAACTTGGATATTTACTGTATATATAAGTCATTAAAACTTAAATTACATTATATGACTTATAGTTGAATCTTCTATAACTTGAAAACCTTATTAAACCATATAAAAGTTTAAAACCTTATTTTGATGAATTAAAGCAATGTAAAAACATATGTTGTCAAATTAATGATCATATAATTTTTACAGTGTAATGAAGAAGAAAAAAAATCTTGGAAACAATTTTTTCCCAAGAATTTTATACAAATAAAAATAAACTACTCGATTAATGTAAACTTTATACATTTTTCCTTTTCCAAATGTAATTGCTTGTTATGGTTTTAAAATGTATTGTTATGGTTTATGGCTATCCTAACATTAATGAGCTGTTTAAATCTATTATATACACTGTAACATACTGTATACCCACTGTTGGGAAGATGAACTTGAACCCAAGTGCAGTTTATTGAAACAAAGTTACAAAATACAATCCAAAACACACTTGACTATGGCTTGATATAGACGTGACACTATTGGCATGAACATAAACACTCACCAGTAGGTTACAACATCGCAGCTAAAGGGACAATGGAAACATGAGGGATATATATACAGAAACTAATGACTTAACACCTAAACCCAAACCAATAAACCAATAAGAATGTGACACAAGAGACTAGGAAGCACATGACAAAACCAGGAATCAGACTAAGCCAAATTACAAAATAAAAGGCATTAAACAAGTGAAAACAAACAAATCATGACAAACACAGAGTTTATATAATGTTATCATTTACTAATGTTACGGTATCTATAAACAAGCCATGGAAACACCGGAGCAATTTTCGTTTTTTAATCAAATTAAAGATAAATTCAATATTATAAAAAGATGTGTAATCATGTATTTGATAAGCTCCATGTATTTTCGTTTATAGCACAGATCATGAGATGTAATTAGGCATTTATATAAAGTACTTCAGGGTCAACTCTATTCATTGGGCCTGTAAGGTTAGAAACTACCCAAAAAAAGAAAAAAAAAAACTCTCAACACCCTAGCAATGCCCTGGTAACACCCTAGCAACACCCTGGCAACACCCTGGCAACCACCTACAGCTGCACAGGCAAGCTTAACTCACATTTCCTTCTCAAAATGTGAATGACAGCACTCTGAAAAAGAGAGTTTTGTTTTTTGCTGTGATGCCATAAAGAATAATGTTTGTTTCCCAAAACAACCTTTCAGGGAACATTTCTTAAAATTAAAATTAAAATTAAAAATCTTAGTTCAAAGAACATTTAAATAATCTAAAGAGCCTTTTTCCACTATAAAGAAGCTTTAGTGGAATGGAAAGATTCCATTGATGTTAAAGGTTCTTCATGGAACCCTCAATGCCAGAAAAGAACCTTTATTTGTTTTAGTGTATCGAGCTTCTGTTGTGTGTTTTATAGACAAATAAAAATAAATTCACTGCAAGGAGCAAGCAAGACACCTGCACCTCAGAGTAAAGAGTAAGCAATCATGCACTCTGAGCAAAGATTTCACTTTTTAGACTCTCTTGTATTTCCCGTAATGTCTTAAGTCTCTTGGAAAGGTTTGTGTGATGTTTTCAGGAGAGGGATCACTGTGAGAGATGGTTCATTATTTAACAGCTCTGGAGACAGAAACACAGAATAGTGACAGATATGGTTTTATCCCATACAGCGTGTGTAGAATGCAAACCCAGGAGTGCAAGAGCACCTGCCAAAATTAATCCGTCATTTTTGCATAAACGATCCGTTTTTTCACCTGCTCCAGTCAAAACAGGGACACCTTTTGTCATTATTGCTAATCGTATTTTAATTGACAGTATGTGCGCAATCAAATCCAGGAGAGAGTGAATGCAGATGCTGACGCACAACTGACGGAGGAGTGAAGCAGGATTCTGTGCAATGCTAATGTCATTAATATTCAGAGTCTGTTCTCTGGCATTAGCGGCTGTGCTGCTGCTGTGGAACGGGGCAGACCTGCTATAGAGATGCACTTATAAATTGCATTAAGCACAATTCTGTAGGAAAGAAAAATTTGTGTATTATGTCACTTTTTATCTCCTATACAGGACCTTTATTAAATAAATTAATACATGTAAACAAAAAATTTAATAACTGCAAATACATAAATAAAAAAATTAAACAAATAAAAAAAAATTAATGAAGTGAAAAAATGAATACAAATAAATAAATGCAAAAACTTAAATATACAAATAGGACACAGAAAATGTTAATAAAAAAAATCAAATGCAAAAACAAATAAAAAATAAATACATGCTTCTAACAGAAGAAGTTGCAAGTAAATAAATAAACAAATTAATTAATTAATAAAACTACTATTTTGCTTTAAGCAAAAAAAAAAAAAAAAAGACTATTATGTCAACGGTTTCACCTAGACTGAAAAAAAAATGTAAACAAAAACTTACGTTTTCAATAAATAATACATAAAAAAAATTAAACAGAAAATGCATAAATAAAATGAACTACTAATTTGCATTAAGCACAATTCTAGGAAACAAAAAAAATATCTATTTTGTCAAGTGTTTCTCCTAGACAGCAATGCAATTAAATGGAAAGCGAATGGAGACTTTTACATCTCATCTAGAATTTCAGAAGTTATCTCAACAACATCACAACTGTGTTCAGAATCATATCTATAAAATGAATGTGGACAGCAGCTCAGATCATTATAGGCTGAGAGCACAAACTCTGGAGAAGACTGAGAATGAGAGTGAGTGTCTGAGCGAAAAGGCTTCAGAGATTGGATAATACCGCTCCCTGTTTCCATTAGCGTTCATCTTCAGAAGGCCAGACAGCAGCTTCACCACTGAGTCTCAGCACACCGAGATTGAAGAGCTGCGATGAGAAAACACCACACTTCATCGGCCTCTGACTCCCTCCGAAGGCCTGAACTTTAATTAAAAAGAGTCAATTGTGTTCTGAATGAGGTTTAAAGCAGGCTCGTATTTTAGCAGCAGGGAGTCAGTGACTATCTATTTTTCAAATACAAATGCTTTGCACTTACAAAGAAGAGAATCAGCCTTAAACTTCCCATTTAAAGGAACACGCCGACTTTTTGGGACTTTGGCTTATTCACCGTATCCCCCAGAGTTAGATAAGTCCATGCATACCATTTACATCTCTGTGCATGCCGTAACTCTGTCTGACACGCCCACCGCTAGCCTAGCTTAGCACAAAGACTGGAGGTAAACGGCTCCACATAAAAGACACACAAAAGATATTATTAGCCCTAAACACAAGAAGAAAAAAATGCTAACCCGGTTGGTAGACAACTAACTATATATAACAGTATAATGTAATGGAAGATTAGGATCCCTGCCCAGTTCAGCCTGATCTTAGTTCAAGAAGCAGTGTGTTATATATCAGTAAGATTAATGAATCTTTGCTGTGCAAAAGATGCTGTTACAAAAGGATGAAGCAGATCAAACTATAGTGGACCAGACGGCAAACCCGAAATCTGTAAACATTATAATTCATGCTATGCAAAGAGGTTAGCCAGTCATAACGGAGGTTATTTACATATAGAATTCTTAAAAATGTGAAAAAAGTAGTACATTTTTTGGGTCAGAGAGGGGCTGGACAGAGGTCATGATGTGAAAGTAAATTGTGTTATTTGTGCAAGAAATCCTGACTAACACAATAATTGGCTTATGCAAAACAGAAACTGCTACAAAGTGTAGGATTTGACCTCTGAACTGTAAATACACCACATAGTGGTCCCACTGAGTGGGACCAGTTCATTGCACTCCCCTTTTAAAATAAATATACACATTCCATAGTGACTCCATCAGAGGAGATGCATGTGTGCCGGATGTAACCCGGAGTTTGTTGATTCCACGTTTTAGTGTGTCGACTTCAGCGGAAATGCGATTGCTGTTCATCAATTCTCTCATAATTTAAAGTGCTCCTATTACGCTATTTTAATTCCTAATGTTGTTTTGCTTTCTCCCACAACATGTTTATATGCATCCAAGGTCAAAAACACATTATTTTCCTCATAATATCCACTGCAGCATCAGCTCTTTTCTCTCATTGTCTGAAACGCATCGATCACGGATTCAGTCTCTCTAAGCCCCACCTCTCTGAGAGCTGCTCTGCTCTGATTGGTCAGATGGCCCAGTCTGCTGTGATTGGTCAGAAACCGAACGCTCATTATCATATCTGAATCTCAGCTCTTGATACACAGTGATACGAACAGTAAAGATGGCGTGGGTTTTACCTTATCAATCTCAGAAAACAGCGTCTTCTCGACATTAACAACACGAACCAAACTCTTCCAGTCTCAGATAAACTACAGTGTTTGAGGGCGGGGCAAAGAGACACTGTCAGCCAATCAAGACCAGAGGCTGGCATTATGCTAATTAGTTACAAGCCTATGTAAGTTCAGCAGGAAGTGAGACTGGAATTACTAACGACTCGTTTCAGTTCAGAATCGATTCTTTCTTTTAAGACACAATAACTCCATTTATCTGCACTTTCATCTGAAACTTTAGGGACCTTTTACACACACACACACACACACACACACACACACACACACACACACACACACACACACACACACACACACACACACACACACACACACACACACACACACACACACACACACACACACACACACACACACACACACACACACACACACACACACACACACACACACACACACACACACACACACACACACACACACACACACACACACACACACACACACACACACACACACACACACACACACACACACACACACACACACACACACACACACACACACACACACACACACACACACACACACACACACACACACACACACACACACACACACACACACACAAAATGGGTTGGCTCAACAAAAACAAAACAAAGTTTGCATCCGTTTTTCCATTCAACCAGCAAGCTACACTGAGTTAGAGGAACTTAATATTTTGAGTAATCAACTTAATAATTTATGGCATAAACACTAATTTTAAAGTCGCTCCAACAACTGATTTGATTGAGTTGTAGCCCTGTTGTAACAATGACTCCTTAAAGGGGTGGTTGATTATGATTTGACTTTTCTAACTTTAGTTAGTGTGTAATGTTGCTGTTTGAGCATAAACAACATCTGCAAAGTTATGACGCTCAAAGTTCAAAGCAAAGGGAGATATTTGCTTTTAAAGAAATTGCTTTAAGGACTACAACAAACAGCTGGTAGAGACTACACCACATTCCTTCCGGGTTAGTGACATCACCAACCCTAGAATTTACATAAACCCCGCCCCCTGAACATGATTTATAGATCATGACAGAATATGCTAATCAATGACTAGAAGATAACTACACATCAGCTACATAAATTCATCAACTAACCACTCAGAAATGTTGTCTACATGTTGTCACTTCTTCTTGAGTCTCTCCATCTTTGTCTGACTCCGGTTTGAACATAAAAGGCTAAAAGTGTTTGAAATTTTCAGTGCATGTGTGTGTGAGGTAAAAGGACACAAACTGTTGTAGCTCCGCCCCCTGTGCCAGGAGCAGCAGCTCATTTGCATTTAAAGGAACAGACACAAAAACTCACCCTCAAAAAGTGACAACTTGAACATGCTATATTAAAATATCTGTGGGGTATTTTGAGCTAAAACTTCACACACACACTCTGGGGACATCAGAGACTTATTTTACATCTTGTGAAAAGGACATTATACCACCCCTTTAATATAAAGTGTAACCGATATTACCCGTCAATGGCATTAGCGCAGTCATTACTTAATACTAAATAAAAATAATAATGAAATGACACTTATTTTCAAAAAATATTTCTCCTTATCCAGTCCTAATGCAACTAGACATCCACAGACAATTTCATTAAGTTACTATAACTTCATATATATATATATATATATATATATATATATACTGTATATATATCTTTTTTTTTCTTTTTTTCTTTTTTTTTTGGCAGAAATTTGAGTTTAAATTACACACAATTTAAAGATCAACATTACAGAACAAAAAAATAGTTTGCAACTTTTAATCAATAAATGTAAATATTTTAAGGTGTGGTGACAGTTCCTTCGCTACCTCGTTCAGCTTTCTCTCTCTTCATGACCACAACTGTAATTGCTCAAAACAAACAAATCAAGCAATTCAAACCACTAGTCAGACATCATTTTAAAACATGGCCCATAAAAAGCAAAAGAGGAGAGCCCTTGTTGCAAAATCTTACTGACCCCAAACTGTTTAACGATAGTCTGTCTATTATCATAAATCTATATTATACCGTTTTCTCTCTCTCTCTCTGTCTGAAATAAACAGTATAATGATGATACTAAAGTTTTCCATAAGTGAATCAGTCAGCAAACAGTAGAAGTCATCTTCCCCAGGTCCTGGTCTCCAAGGACACTGATGTGTCCATTAAAACTGTCCATTATCGAAATGCAAATCACTCCTCTTGTTTTCCCCATTTTAAAACATTTAAATCAAGCAAGTGTGGCAGTAGCAACTAAACACACAAATGTTCTGAAGCCACTAATGGCTTTTAAAACGCTCTAGTTGCTGCTTCATCTGGAGATGCACCTGTTGAGAGTGATGTATTCTTATCCTAGCAGTTGTTCAATAAATTAATGAATTAATAATAAATGAGAGTGATGCACACAGTACATCCATGACGCTAGACTGCTGTGGTTGCCAGTGCGTTGACAAAATCCTTCAATCACTATGAAATTCTGGTCACTGAAAAAAAATAGGATGTTCTTAGAAACGATTTTTACTCAGAAATTGCAAGTAAATTTCACTAACAACTGACAAGTGACACACTGAATTAAACCAGGGGTATTATTGTTAACAAAAACTGAAACTACAGCGATAAAAAACACTTCTGTTAATTGAAATAAAGCTGAAAAATAAAAATAAAATTAAATAAAAGTTAAAAAACTTAAAATAAATGGAAATCAGAAATGTTGCCTTGGCATTAAACTGAAAAAGGTTTAAGTTGAAACACTAAAATTATTAACTGGAAATACTAAATTAAGCGTAAATATTTAAGAAAAAAATAAAATAATGAAATGACAAAAGCAGAGTTTTTTTTTTTTAAATCACATAATGAAATTACAACAAATTTTAACTAAAATTAACATGAAAATGAAAATATAGAAATAAAAGCTAATTCAAAATATGGTTAAAACTAAAATAACACTGAATTAAACATGGCATTTAAGTAGAAAGACCTAAATAGTATTGTCTTGTAAAATGTAATACCATAATCCCATATTTACAAATATATATATATATATATATATATATATATATATATATATATATATATATATTTTATTATTATTATTATTATTATTATTTTAACAGTATAAGGCTCTGGTTCCTCCTTATGTAACAGTGATAGTGATCAAACAGCACTAATAAGGAGGATAGACAATAGTGCATACTGATTTATACACAGCATAATAAAAAGTCTTTCCAGTTTTTATTTTGCTTGTTTGAGTTGCTTGTTTTGCTGAAATAATTTAGCTTGTTGTAAATGGCGTTGTGTTAAATATAGAGGGTCCTGGTGTGCACCAGAAAGTTAGAACTGGAAAGAAGTTATATGGAAGAGAATTGCAAAGAACATGGATTTTTTACACAAACTTTAACAGTCTCCCAGAGAACAAACGAATGGTTAGAAAGGCCTGAAGCTATTTTCAACCATCAGCTGTACTCTCAAAGTTCAGCTCATGCACAATGGCCCGATCGATTTTCTCACATAAACATGGAAAAGGTTTCAGAACATAAAGTCACCCATCGGTATTCAAACTCATTTTGAAATTCTGCAACGTCCAGTGAGTTTCCAACAAAAGGAGTTGCTTCGGTAATTCAGCTCTTATAAGTAGTGGTTGCAAAGGCAAGCATAATTATAACTATTTCTATAGCACAGGGTTAGTAATGTGAGATTTGCTATAGTATATGTGACCCTGGACCACAAAACCAGTCACTTTAATTAAATTGAGATTTATACATCATCTGGAAGTTGAATGAATAAGCTTTCCATTGATGTATGGTTTGTTAGGATAGGGCCATATTTGGTCGAGATACGACTATTTTAACATCTGGAATCTGAGGGTGCAAAAAAACAACAACAACAACAACAAAAAAAAACTCGAAACATTGAGAAAATCTCCTTTAAAGTTGTTCATTTATGTTCGCAATTGTGCTGCATTCACTCACAAAAATACATGTTTTATATATTTACGGTAGGAAATTTACAAAATTTCTTCATGGAACATGATCTTTACTTAATATCCTAATGATTTTTGGCATAAAAGAAAAATGGATAATTTTGACCCGTACAATGTATTGTTGGCTATTGCCACAGATATACCCGTGCGGCTCGTGACTGGTGACGTGATCCAGGGTAACATATTCCTTTAAGTGAGTGTACAGTATGCATATGACATTGCATGTACTTTAGGATGTAGTCAAATCTAGCTTACACAACGCTGTTGCATTTCATGCAATGTGAGAAATTAAATTCAAATAAGCTTAAAGGTGCAGTCTGTAAGAATGACAGCTAGTGGTCGGAATAGGTACTGCAGTCCAATTCAAAATATCAGAGATCGTGGTTTCTCCCGCCTCCTCAGACTCGTCGGCGCTCACGCGGGTCGCCAGTTTGAGCACGCGCAACAGAAACGAGCGCAATGGACAATGAAAATGGGCAAATTGGCAACAGACCAAAACAATAACACACATTCCAGCCTGGAAACACACATTACAAAGTAAAATAACTGGCTGTAGAAGTATGTCAGGGTTCGTACGGTCATGAAAAACCTGGAAAAGTCATGGAATTTTAAAATGGCAATTTCCAGGCCTGGAAAAGTTTTGGAAAATGAATAAACTCAGAAAGTTTTGGAAAAGTCATGGAAATTTGTTTTTCAAAACATCCGTGTTCTTGAATTTGTTTAATTAATATTATTGGTGAAACAAATTGCAATACTTTTTTCTTTAGGGTGATCAGTCGAATCACGTGACTCACTTGCGGCGGATTTTGATTGTAGGTGGGCCTCCAGAAAACTAGATGGGCCAAAAGAAATGGGTTCCCCTTCATGTCCGTTTCAGCGCTTTTCTGCGGCACTGAGGACAGCGACTAAGTAGCCATACCTGTGTGGCTCATGTGTCGCTGTCCTCAGCTCAGTGCTTCAAATGAAGATAAGCTGCTTTGCGTTTTCATATTAGCTTTAGCTACCGTCTGTATGCGCCTTTCCATAACAGATTTGAGCAAAACTTTTTTTTCCTTCTAAATATCGATAAATAACTATTGCAAAATGACGGCGTTTCCATTAACCGATGTTAAGCGACTAAAAAACTTTATTTTTTTCCTCTCGCGATCAGTCATTCCAAAAAGCATGGCAACGGAGGACTTTAGTAGGTTTATATCTCAGCCACCGGCCTACAAATAATTATTATTAATGGAAGGAGACGTGTCTTATCCAAGCATTAATTTCAGGGAAAGACCCTTTTATGCGAACGGCACATATAGTATATAGTAGCCTATATATATAGTTTATTTTATGAATTTAATAAAGAACCCTGGCTGTCATGTATTCTTTCTGTCCAAAAGGTCCGTGTTCTTTTGTGTCCACTCGTTTTTCCTTTAACCCCCAAATGAAAAACGAAAAATGAAGAGTTGTTGTAAGTAGGCTATTTTTAAAACGCAAAGTTGAACACCAACATTTTAATTTGAACTGTAGGCTACACCAAATACTGCGCGAAAAAAAATATATATATATCGACGAATTTTCAGATTTTTGTTTATGACTTTTTGCCTCTTTGTTAACATTTTTAAAACATACAAATTAATATGGATAATTTTTTTCTTTAAAAAAAATGTCTTTTGTCTTTTATTTTCCGTGTTCGCATTTATGAGGAAAAAACAATGTTACATGACCGTTCTCCATTACGGTAATGAGTGCTCTGAAAGCGGCACTAAAAGACTTTAAAACTTACACAGAGACCTCAAACAGAAAGCACAAAGCCTTTCTAAACGAATTTCGTTTTGTATTAATTGTATCTTGATTTTAAAATATGTTTCACTTTCATTAACCAATTGCTTAATAAATAAAAAGTAAATTGCAGAAAATAGATAGGCTAATCACGACACAGAGGCGCCGGAGTGAACTGGAGCTTAAGCTATCATCCATGAACCGAAACTCAGCGTAAAAGGTAGACTACTCGCCTCACAGACCTAAACAAAACTGAAATAGGCCTATATCTATTATCTACAGAAATCTCTACTTTTAAACAGAACCATTCAAAACAAAATAAAAAGATGCAGCCTAATCCGTATGAAATGTGCATTTCTCTCTGGCGTGTTCACTAAGAAGATCGCGAGTCAGTCAACTTCGTCTTTGCAGTCGACATAGAAAACACTTGTTTATTAATAAACAATTAAAATTGAGAGAGAGAGAGAATATAAGATTAGTTTGACTCATTTTGAGGACTGTTAAGATAGCGAACGTTCACCGAATTCTGATTAGTCGAGAGGATTTATCCGTTTAGGCTAAAAGGTTCGGCGCTTCGCGGTTTGGAAAGAAACTGCATCTTGCAGTGGCCTACATTTTAAACAAGGAAATATAGCGATTTGGCATGAAACGTTGATGGAGCAGTGAATAGGGAAAATCTCTTTTTTTTTTTTTTTTTTTTTTTTTTTTAATGGCGTTTATCGCGTTTTGGAAAAGAGCTCTTCAAGCACATTCTTCATCCGCTACTAACGTTACCCGCCCGCAAGGAGTTCATTATCCACCCGCATCCCCGCCCGTGAATTTTAGGAATGTCACAATCCAAATTTGTATTCTTATTTTACATGTATACACAGACGTTTTATGGAACATTATGTCATGAATATTTACCTTTAAGTCATGGAAAAGTCATGGAAAAGTCATGGAAATTTAATGGTAAAAATGTGTACGAACCCTGTATGTGAACTTAGCATGTTTCCTCAATATATGCAAACATATGATGGTATTTTATGCTTTAGTAGAGTGAAAAAGTTACACACAGCACCTTTAATTTTCTATCAGGATAGACACTACATGAACATTTTGCTGCTCACACACACACACGTTTCACTCAGATGTATTCCAAATGTAAACACAGAGAGCATAAATTATGCATCTCTTTAAAGGTCTTGCTTCTGAAACACCTCTCTCTGCAGATTTGCTGTCCTGCAGGAAATCATCATCATCATCATCATCATCATCACACGGTTTGATGAAGAGCGTCACACGTCAGACTGAGGCACGTGAGGGTCAGAGAACTGCAACATAAGTAAAGAAGGGCAGTCGTGTCCTGGAAACAGTGTGTTTAGACACACACACACACACACACACACACTCCTCTATCATATCAATATCTCAATCACAGAATCCGCCCCAGGGAAATCAAAGCATTGGAATGTTTTTTAAATAAGAATCACATACATCACTGCATCTCAATCACACACTGTTTCCTGCCCTACTGGAATATCAACAGCTCCTATCCATCCATCCATCTATTGTTGTATCATCTATATATTGTTCCATCCATCTGTCCATCTATCTGTCTGTCCATCCATCCATCCATCCAGCTTTTGTTCTATCCATCTATATATTGTTCCATCCATCCATCGTTGCATCCATCCACATATTGTTCCATCAATCCATATATTGTTCCATATATTGGTGGACATCCATATATTGTTCCATCAATCCATCCATCCATATGTCTGTCTGTCTGTCTGTCCATCCATTATTCCATCCATCCATATGTCTGTCTGTCCGTCCATCCATTATTCCATCCATCCATATGTCTGTCTGTCCGTCCATCCATTGTTCCATCCATCCATATGTCTGTCTGTCCGTCCATTCATTTATCCATATATTGTTCCATCCATCCATCCATCCATATATTGTTCCATCCATCCATCCATCCATATATTGTTCCATCCATCCATCCATCCATATGTCTGTCTGTCCGTCCATCCATTGTTCCATCTATCCATCTATCCATTTATTGTTCCATCCATCCATCCATCCATATGTCTGTCTGTCCGTCCATCCATTGTTCCATCTATCCATCTATCCATATATTGTTCCATCCATCCATATATTGTTCCATATATTGTTCCATCTATCCATATGTCTGTCTGTCCGTCCATCCATCCATCCATGAAAATGTTTCAGAAATGCTAAGCTGCTCTTTTCTATACAAGGGCAATATAATCACACAGCGATCAAGCTCCAACAAGGTCAACGCACCCTAAAACTCCCATTTAACTCTATATCCACTATATTGTGAAGTAATACAATAGATGTATGTAAGGAACAGAATGAAATGTAAATCTTACCCTCCAGTGAAGCACAAAAACTCATTTGCATTCAGATTTAGTGCTATTGATGGGAAACGCTATTGATTCTGATACGTTGTAACAAAATAAGGCACAAGAATTTGAATATGCTGAAAATTGAATATGCTAAAATCTTGATTTAAGATTGGAAAAAGTTCTATTTCCTAAGTGAAATCACCCATGTTAATAAACAGCTGGGATGTTTCTGTAATACATGCCCGTCAGAGATAATAGGGAACCAAAGTTAGGAAACAAACACTTGGAAATGAATTCCATATAATATTGTTGGTGTGTCTCATGGAATAAATAACAGCATATGGGTTGGAACAACAAAAGAGAGAGTAAACAATAACAAACTAAATATCAGCATATTTCTCTCTCTGTATCTTTAAAATATTCAGAAAATACAGAAACTTGAGTTCTTTGAGTCAGATTAGGCTGGTCACACACACACACACACACACACACACACACACACACACACACACACACACACACACACACACACACACACACACACACACACACACACACACACACACACACACACACACACACACACATTCACTGACCTTTGTGTCTCACTAAGGTTCATTTTCCCCCTCGTGGAAATCCAGCATGAAATCTCGGTTCATCCCGTCGGCCCTGGAATGTTGCGCACGAGCGTTCACACTAAACCTGTCACAGCCGTGTTACTAGCAGATGCACTGGGGAATCTGAAGCATGTTTATTCAGGAATTCGTTGTTTTTATGACCCTGAGGGAAACTTTCCTGATGAGTTTCACCTGTAGGTTTGGGAAATAGCGTTACTTAATGAGAAGCAGCTGCTATACAACTAATAAGCCGCATTGTGTTAATTTAACATTTCATTTATATGTTTTGCTAGATGATGATTACATAAAGTCATGCATTTTAAAATAATGTAAAAATACAATAATATAAATTTATCACACTAGACTGAAAAGAAATTAGGATTTACTTTGAAACAATTTTCACTCAGAAATTGGTAGTAAATTTCACAAATAATTACAAAGAAATGGT
Source organism: Rutilus rutilus (assembly GCA_021464565.1). Lineage (NCBI taxonomy): Eukaryota > Metazoa > Chordata > Actinopteri > Cypriniformes > Leuciscidae > Rutilus > Rutilus rutilus. The sequence continues at coordinate 38,704,439 of JAJAQA010000011.1, read as the reverse complement.
AAGTAACACGTTGAATTAAACATGATTTATTTATTTTTTTTGGTAGAAATATCTCAAAAACAAACCATAATCCCATATTTATAACTTCAAAATATAAATATTTATTTATATTAGTGCTATCAAATCGATAAATCGTGATAAATCGCATCTAACAAAAGTTTTTAAAATATATATGTATGTGTGTGTGTGTATATATATATATATATATATATATATACACACACACACATATTCTGTACAAAGGTTTGACAATTTGACAGCATTATTTTATATATTTGAAAAATAAATGTAACATACTACACTAAAAAGAAATTGGTGTAGAATTTAGTTTGAAACATTTAGTAGTAAATGTGATTTTTTTTTTATTGAACTGACATTTTTAAGTAGCCTTGATCTACATGTACTCCAATAATATGACAAATATTTTTTTACAGTGTACATGCTGAAAAATATTTTGCATTTGGAGAAATATATTTATTTAAATATTTTGCAAAAACATTTTTTTAAAGAAAAAGATACATTATAGTGACACTGTGTATAAGACAAAACGTACAGTGTAGATATTTAAAATGTTCCTGCTCATTTGTTTTCATGCAAGTGCACCTTATGGTTATGTACTAAATAAGAGTCAAACCACATAAAACATTTTGTTTGGCACTAAATATTAATCATCTGTAATCATCAATGGTAAGAGAAATGAATAAAAACCATAAATAAAATAGATAAGCAAAAATCTGACGATCGCCTGCGGATGATCCTGCTATTATCTCTTCTCCTGGACCCTCGCCGTGGCCTCAAGCCAAGCTTTATTTGTCACAGGCAACCAGTGAACGATTAAGTGCCTGACGCATTCGTCTGAGTGTGTGTGTGTGTGTGTGTGTGTGTGTGTGTGTGTGTGTGTGTGTGTGTGTGCCATTGGCTCATTGGGAATTAATGCAGAACACACCCATCTACACTTGAGCCAAAATCATTGATTAACTGATTGCTCATTTGTCATAGACATCTGTGTGACGCTGCTAAAAAAATGATGCTCTTCCTCAGTATTTTTGTCTTGTTTTCCAGTACAAATAAGATTCTTAAATCAAGATACATTTACTTGAAAAATTACTTAAGATATTAAGTCTTGTTTTCTGAAAAGAAGGATTAAAATTAAGTACCTTTATGCTTGAAATAAGAACCAATTACCCCATTTTTTCTTTATAAATTCTCTTAATTTTGGTAATTTTTCAGAAAAAAAAAACATATCCTGTTATTTTGCTTCTTCAGTGAATTGTTTCTGAACTCCTGAAACGCCTCCATTGTAGTCTTGAGTTTCTTCCGGGAACGAACACGTCACAATATTCCTCATTATAATAATTAATGCGCAGATTAAAGGGGCGGGGCCTGGTTGAGGTAGTTAGTAGTGTGTTAAACTGGCGGTTATGTTAAGGGGAGGGACATTTCCCAAACACACTCGAAGCGCTCGACCAATCACAACACACTGATCCAGCTGACCAATCAGAGCACAGTGTGCTTTTCAGGAGGAGGGGCTTCATTGAGACAGGAAGTAAACAGAGCGTTTCTGACAGACTGGGAAGAGAGGAGCTGCAACAATGGAGAATATGAGGAAAATAATCAGTAAACTAGTAGAGCGCAAAAACTACATCAAGACTCAGTAAAAGGGCATAATAGGTCCCATTTAAACCTTGATAAAAACTTTCCATCAAACAGCCCTGAAGGAAAGAACAAAACCTCTTTATTGATAGTATCCAGGATCCCTCGTGTGCCAGAGAAGGTTAAAAGAGACACTAAATGTGAACACCCTACAAATTACTAAATATTATTAAAATACTTCACTGTATTCTGGCAGCCGCCCAACACAAACCGGGGCAGAGGATCTGGAGACGTGGGATACTTTAATTTCTGCTTGTTCTCTCAGACGGAGGATCTCCAGCTCCGCTGTGTTCCTGCACTCGGTTGAACTCACAGGATGAAGTGAAAATAAGAAGCACTGCGGCTGAGAAATGATCCCACAGATCAACACGATGTTCTTGCCCTGTACGGCATCAGGACCCCCGCAACCCCAAACAAGAGCCAGAGGTGGGCTAGTGTCGAGGAAAATAAACAAGGACACAGAGAGAGAAACAGGAGCAAAATAAAACATGCAGTTCTGCTCAAAAGTTTACAGCTGAGTATGTTAATTTAACAAATAAGAGGGACCATTTAAATTGCATGTTATTTTTTATTTAGTACTGTCCAGTGTTTTTTTTTTTGTGTTTTTTTAATCATTGAGATTTTTATTTCAAGTAACAAAACTTTTTTCTTTTTAGTTAACAATAATAACTCTCTTGAATAGCTATTTATATATATAATTCACACACCAAAATATCTGAATATACAAATTATCCAGTTCAAAACTTTGCATACTCTTAAAGGGGTCATGAACTGCATTGTTTTATAATGTCTCCTGAGGTACACTATGATTTTACACAAAAAAATGTCATAATTTACAATAAAAGGCCATATCCCGACCTGATTTTATCCCTCTGATTTGAAGGGGCGTGTCTGCTGTGAGACTTCAGTGTAAACGCCCTCTGCTGTGATTGGCTTCTGTGACACTTCAGTGTAAACGCCCTCTGCTGTGATTGGCTGCAGTGAGACTTCAGTGTAAACGCCCTCTGCTGTGATTGGCTGCTGTGAGACTTCAGTGTAAACGCCCTCTGCTGTGATTTGCTGCAGTGAGACTTCAGTGTAAACGCCCTCTGCTGTGATTGGCTGCTGTGAGACTTCAGTGTAAACGCCCTCTGCTGTGATTGGCTGCTGTGAGACTTCAGTGTAAACACCCTCTGCTGTGATTGGCTGCTGTGAGACTTCAGTGTAAACGCCCACTGCTGTGATTGGCTGCTGTGAGACTTCAGTGTAAACGCCCTCTGCTGTGATTGGCTGCTGTGAGACTTCAGTGTAAACGCCCTCTGCTGTGATTGGCTGCTGTGAGACTTCAGTGTAAACGCCCTCTGCTGTGATTGGCTGCTGTGACACTTCAGTGTAAACGCCCTCTGCTGTGATTGGCTGCAGTGAGACTTCAGTGTAAACGCCCTCTGCTGTGATTGGCTGCTGTGAGACTTCAGTGTAAACGCCCTCTGCTGTGATTTGCTGCAGTGAGACTTCAGTGTAAACGCCCTCTGCTGTGATTGGCTGCAGTGAGACTTCAGTGTAAACGCCCTCTGCTGTGATTGGCTGCAGTGAGACTTCAGTGTAAACGCCCTCTGCTGTGATTGGCTGCTGTGACACATCAGTGTAAACGCCCTCTGCTGTGATTGGCTGCTGTGAGACTTCAGTGTAAACGCCCTCTGCTGTGATTGGCTGCAGTGAGACTTCAGTGTAAACGCCCTCTGCTGTGATTGGCTGCTGTGAGACTTCAGTGTAAACGCCCTCTGCTGTGATTGGCTGCAGTGAGACTTCAGTGTAAACGCCCTCTGCTGTGATTGGCTGCTGTGACACATCAGTGTAAACACCCTCTGCTGTGATTGGCTGCAGTGAGACTTCATTGTAAACGCCCTCTGCTGTGATTGGCTGACATCTTTGCAGATGAAATAAGTATTACAAGTGGAACTCTTTAGGGTTAGGTTTCACTATAACAACTGTCGAAATTAACTAATCGTGAAAAGTGTTGATTGCAGCATTATATTTACATTACTCCTGTAGCTTGAAAGGTTGCAGCGGTGAGCATTGTAGCCGATGACAGACATGAATGCAGTGATCTTGTCAATTTCGACACTCTCACCAATGCTTTCATCATAACTAACAGTGCATCACGATGTAAATAAGAGATTTAAGATTTAAGAAAATAAGAGTGCGGTGTAGACAGCAGCATTGATTATAATGAGAGTCCAGAACTCAGTCACTGATAAACACGCGCTGTTTGATTGACAGCTGCAGCGATTATAAAGGAAGTGTTTTTGATCATTTTCTGCATATAATTTAATCACAATTTAAATAACAGATTATTTCCATGTTAGAGAAACAACAGTTGCTTGTTTAGTCACTAGCTTGATTTATTGATGCATGAACAGCAATAAACGATTTTGAGACAAAGAACGTCTGACTGTACATGAATCATTACATATCAGAAATCACTGGCGTTAGAAACACACTTGTAATGTCGTGGCATCACTGTCTGGCCCGTTTCTTGCAGTAAAAGTGTGTTTGCAAAGCCTGCGCCAAAATTGCGACTGATTTGCCACAGTGAAATGTACCGAACAAGTAAAAACATGCTCTACTGAGACATTCAGCTGAAAATGCTGAGATTTGCCTTGTACAACATTAGGAGGATCAGGCCCTTCCTATCAGAACATGCTACACAACTCCTTGTCCAAGCGCTAGTTTTATCCAGACTGGACTATTGAAACACTCTTCTGGCTGGTCTTCCAGCTTGCACAGTCAAACCTCTGCAACTGATCCAGAATGCCGCAGCTAGAGTGGTCTTCAACGAGCCGAAGAGAGCACGCGTCACTCCTTTCCTCACAAAATTGCACTGGTTGCCAGTTGCTGCTCGCATCAAATTCAAGCCACTGACGTTTGCCTACAGAACCACTGGTTACCACTGGTTCTGCTCCCTTTTATTTAAACTCATTACTTCGGACTTATGTGCCATCCAGAAACTTGCGCTCTGCAAGCGAACAACGTCTTGTGGTGCATCATCTCACAGAGGCACAAAATCTCTTTCTCGGACCTTCACCATGACTGTTCCCTGCTGGAGGAATGATCTGCCTAACTCAACCAGAGCGGCTGAGTCCGTAGCCATTTTCAAGAAACGGCTGAAGACACTTCTTTTTCGACAGCACTTGATCCAGTAATACTAACTTTCTCTTCTATTCTATTCTATTCTGTTCTATATATAAAATAAATAAAAAAATAACATTTACTGCGTTAGATTAAACTGAGAAGGGTCATATCACTTGCATGTTGTTGTCCTACTGTTAGTTTAACTGCTTCTATTGTTCTCATTTGTAAGTCGCTTTGGATAAAAGCGTCTGCTAAATGAATAAATGTAAATGTAAAATAAATAAGCACTTTTCTAGCATTAGGATCCTTTGGAAGATCATGTTATTTTTATTCCGGTGATCCTGTATCTCTCATCTCACTAACGCGCCAGTGGGCGGGGCCAAAGACGTAATGATGTAGAAGTGGGCGGTGATCTGATTCTGCAGAGGCGGTCTTTCGTCACATGATGTCATAACGTGACAAAATCCTAAACTAGTTATTTTCGGAGGTTGGGTTGAATAAAAGCTGATTGGGCTAATGAGGACGTTTTGAGTTATGAAACATTATAGTACAATGATGTCTTACACGTCAAAGGGTCAGGGAAAATTTGATTCATCATGACCCCTTTAAACAATGACTGTTTATTTGTGATAGTTGTTCACAAGTCTTTGTTTGACCTGTTTAGTTAAACTTCTTCAGAAAAATCCTGCAGCTCCTTCACATTCTTTGCTTTTTCAGCATCTTCTGCATATTTGAACCCTTTCCAAAGAGCCACTGTAAGACTTTAAGATCCATCTCTTCACACTGAGCAACAACTGAAGGACTCATAGACAACTATTAGGTGAAGGTCAAAACAGGAAAATGAACAGGATGTTGTGTACATTTTTTCATGTAGCCTTGTATACTGCCCTTCAGAAGATACATAAAATATTTAAATGTTTCTCAGGAGACAAAATAAGTACAGTTTACCCTGACATCCAATAAATAAATAAATAAAAAACATGCATTTTTTATGATCTCTTGTTTTGTTTTTTAAATTATTAACATTCTGCAAGGAGTGTGTAAATAGTTCTTCCTCATTACTGACAAAAATACTATCTAAAAATTCATAAATCAAGAATACATTATAACATTTACTTGAGAAATCTAAATGAATTAAGTCTTGTTTTGTGAAAAAAAAAAAAAATCTAAATTGTTTTTTAACAAAAACAAATATCTACCAGTGTGGTCAGAAAAATAAACTTATATAAGATTATTTTTCTGACTTCAATGGCAGATATTTAAAGAGCATTATATTAGCAGACAAGAACACAGACAAATAAACGCAGCATGTTCACACAAGCTTGTGTTTGTAAATGTTCTGACAAATATATTTGCTCGAAATACAAAAGGTTAGCAACACAAAGACACAAAAAGCACAAGCACGTCTCTGGAACAAACTGTTCAGGCTGTCCAGAATGTTTGTTGGCTTTGAGCTGAAAACCTTTTCCCTCCAAGAGTGAACAAACTGAGGAATTAAGGTGTGAAGGACATTAGTGTGGAAATATCGAGCTCATTCACAGCACATAGTCATTTCTGATTGCAGCTAAGCTAATGATTTACAGTAATATTCCAATGTGGTTTAAGTCTCTGACACCACAAACACTTAGTACTTAAATATTACAGCAACACCAGTTACATTCAACACTGATGTTGTCACAATATGTATTTATCACACAGATCTATATAATGTTGAATATATAGGCCTATTATATTCAGCTTTATCTCAGTACAGTTGCATCAAGTATATCAAATCTCAACTACCTGAATTTTTCTAATCGCCCATCTCTTATATAAAGTTGGATATTTAAGCATGTCCAACCACATGTCCAAGCATGTCTCCATATGTAACTGGCGATATATATTAATAGCCAATCTCAACTGCTTGATTGCTTGTATCATGTATTATCGCCCAGTGATCTGCTAAATGTGACTAGGCATGAAGATATTATAAACATTAATCATTAACATGATGTTCTGTAAAGCTGCTTTGAAACAATGAATATTGTGAAAAGCACTAAACCAATTTAACCTTACAAACTTACATTCGCATGCAAAAGAGAACAAAATTCCCCCAATATGACATTAATTCACAAACCAGCAGAACTGCAACCAAGTTGTACTTTTGATGGAGTCTGAGACTGTGAGCTGATTTATGAGCGCTTGCACAATATCATTATACACAGTTTGTTGGCATGCACAAAATATTGGATGAGAGCTGTAAACTAAAACAAACAAAAAACAAAAAAATGTGAACAGATCCAAACCTGAACTATGATTAGCTAAACCACAAAAACGAATTTCTGATTAGCTGGGATGGTTTTATATGTTTCTGAAGTACATAAAAGTACGAAACGACAGACGAAACACTCGATTTTTTGGGCAAGTTATGTATGGAAGGAGTTATGTCTCATAAAGTTAAGGTTGAGTTTTAATTTAATTTATTTTAGTTACTTTTAATTTACAGAAAATAGGAGTAGGCTACCCAATTTCCTTCCAGTATTATTGTGGACAACGGAATCAAAAATGTAGAGAATTGCTGCTTTTAAAGACTTTCTTATATATTCTATCTAGAGGTTTAACTTTAATAATAAAAAAAAAAAAAAAAAAATCCCAAATCTCTTCACTATATAATACCTTGTTAGAGAAACATAAATAATGTGCAGCAAAATAAGACTCTCCCAAATCTACTCGACTCAATCTCCATCTTCTAAAAACTGAAAGTGAACGGTAAAGGAGAGAGAGAGAAAAAAAAGTCTCTATTTTTGTGTTTGGGGTAAAAACACAGGTCAGTGTCCACCAGAGCTGTTTCCACTGCCTGGGCCATTTACAGCGGACAAATAAAAACAGTGCTGTGTGTTTAGTGACAGTGCAAATGAGGCTGAAATGACAGAAACACACACTCAGCCGTGACCTACTGTCACGACATCTCCAGAGCCAGATGCACAAACCAGAGCTTCACACGCAGCAGATGCACTTACACACCGAGCTACGTGTGCTTATGGGGGAATAACAGAGACTTGCGTATGGCAGCATCAGCACGTGTAAACTTGTTTTTCCTGAGACTCAAAACGGCTCCGTACTACGACATTCTGAATGAATAAATACATTTTGAGCATCTAAATTGCCTATTAGTTCCAGTCCTTGATTCTGATTGGTCAAAAGCGGCTGCGACCGCTTCACCCAACGGTTCTGTGTATCACTACACAACAACCCTAGCAACCACTCTTAGCAACGTAAACATATGTTTGTTCTCAGTGATATTGTTCATTATAGAGATTGAGTAAGCGAGTATACCTGCATTGACAGTAGATTTAGCATTTTCCTTCATCTCAGTCCTGTATTCGTAATAAAATATCCGTTTGAATGCCCGTTGCGATATCTTGTCCTTTTAACAGTTTTAAGGGGTTTTCCATGCCCTCCATGTTCACAAGTTTCAATCCTTTCAATATATATATAAAAGTATTCTCTACTTCCTGACTGACTGACTGACTCACTCAGTGTTTGCCGCCATCTAATGGAGAAATAATGTGTGTAATTTCTGTTGCTGATCACGGTCGGGGACTATTTTTTCCAGTGGAAGGAAGGCTTTTAGTAATTTTACTTCATGAAAGTTGCATTGATACATATTTTTTTGGCTTTAATATTTGTATTGTGTGGTAACCGTTTTATACAAGCTTGGCAACGCCCTTCAGCCGTGATTTATCCACAATACAGCACAGGCTTTCGTACCTTATTGCTTACTTACTCTGGTAAGCCTACACAAATAAACAGCCTGAATATCAAATAAGGTGGTTTATTCTTCGGAGAAAGTTCACACACACACACACACACACACACACACACACACACACACACACACACACCGTAATCTGAACCAGAGGCTGATATTAGTTTTACTTTTAGTGGAAAATTAGTTTCATATCCGATCAATAAAGGGCTTTAGAGTTTGTTCCTCTAGGTGCTTTGTTCACGTTCAGAAACCAGTCTTTGCGGTGAGGACTGGTTAGTATGCCCGTGTGTGTTTGCGTGGATCGTGTTCAATCACGAGCAGCGCGATTAGAATGAGTGATGGTGTGTGTGTATCCTTAGAAACAGAGACCACTGCAAAATTTAAAGGGCTACACGCAACTTTCCTTCTGTTATAAAACTCAGAGTTACTGTAGTGTAGGCAAAACACAGTGAGCTGTGGTGCTGTTTGCTCATTGTGCATTGCATTATGGATAGTGGTCGCCATATTTTAGGACACGCTCAGGAGCATACAATGACAACAAATACAAATCAGCATAGAAAAATCAGTGACTGTATTTACATTAAAGGAGACATATCATGCTTTTAAATTGTTCCTTTTTACATATAAATCATACATTTGTAGTCTATATAAAGCGGAACTGCAATGCTTGGGTCTGAATTCTTCATTATTATAGCTCCACAGGCCCCTTTTCTACCCCTTTTCTGATGTGCGTCTGAGAGCAACTCGTTTTGGTGCGGTCTCTTTAAATACAATTGAGACACTTCATACACCGCCCCCTCTCCAGGTTGCAGATGTTCAACTCCACCCCGTTCGGCCATTTTTGTAGTTTGATAGGAGAGATACGATTATCTAGCGGCACAGGAACTTTTTATTCACACGTTATTAACAAAATGTCAACAACGGAAGACTTGTCCAGCCAGCCTTACATATTCGAGCCAGAGTCGGAGCGGGAGCGAGATGAAAATGAAGACGACGAACCTGTAGAACAACGTCTTCATATGGATGTATCGCACTGGTGTGTTACTGTATTTACACATGAAACTTTGGTCTTCCGACCTTTTACCACCGTGTCGATTTATTTTGATTAATATGTGCGAGGGAGAGAGAGCAAGACAGCGTCTAGTTTGGAGACGGTGATGTCTTGATTACACTTTCGCCTGGCTCTGAAGAGAGAGAGTGCGCGCGCGACCGGGTCTCTCTCTCTGCTCGTTCTTTCAGTTAAACATGCGCCCTTGTCACAAGCGCGGCAGTTTATCTACATTAGACGGTGTAATGAAGCGTGTGGGTTACTACATCCAACAACCGAACATTTTAACTTACCCTCTCGTAACTTCTGCATCCTTTAGCTTGGATTACAAAATTGCAGCGAGAAATAAAAATGGCGGATTGCTGGAAGTGTTGGGCTGGAAGTCAATGTCCTTATTTGGCAGTTCCGCTGCAAAAACTGTGACGTAATAGTTCAAAAAACGTCATAGATAACAGAAAAATCGGAACAGGTTGAAAAATATGACCAAAACAGAATATAAAGATATCAACGAAGCACCTGAAGAGAATAATTTCATATTTTCTGTTCTTCTAAACACTCCAAATATACAACAAAATGCATTTAAGGGCTAAAAAAGTGCATTTGGCATGATATGTCCCCTTTAATACTTTTTAATAACTGCTTAGGCTACTTGCTTAGAATAATCGACTAATATTTAAGTCTCTTAAGTGCATTCGAGCGCTCAGTCTGCGGCCAAGACACTGCATATATTCATTGCATATCACGCACATTTCATAGAAATCATACGGCCGCCATATAGGACCACACACAAGACCAAATTGATTTCTCTTTTGCAGTTTATTGCTTTAATAACTAAATTGTGGCACTGATATATCTCAGATAAAACAATAAATAGCTTGATCTCAACCAGTGGATCATTTATTTAATCAGCATATAGCATAAAATCGTCCACATTTCTAACAAAGGGATAACATTACAGTATGGCGCAAATACAAGATTCCTTACAGAGAATCAGAAATGTTTTTTGAGCAGCAAATCATCATATTAGATTGATTTCTGAAGGATCATGTGACGGCAAAGCTGAATTTTCACCGTCACTTTCAGTGTCACATGATCCTTCAGAAATGAATGAAATTATATTTTAAAATATATGAATGAAAAATAAGTTATTTTAAATTATAAAAATATTTATGTTTTACTGTATTTTTATCAGATAAATGCAGCCTTGGTGAGCATTTCTTTTAAACAACATTAATCGTTTTCTAGTGCTCTATAAATTGAGCTAAAAACCAAATAGCACAGAACACACAAAAACAAACAAAAAAAGCCAATTCGAACTACACCGAACTATTGCAAGAAGTGCTTTTTGGTACTGACTGGAAAAGTATACATCTTGGGAAAATGTTTTGCATTGTCTGTGAATGGAAATACAGTATGTGACCCTGGACCACAAAACCAGTCACATGGGTCAGTTTTCTGAAATTGAGCTTTATACACCATCTGAAAGTAGAATAAATAAGCTTTCCATTGATGTGTGGTATGTAATGATATGACAATATTTGGTCGAGATACGACTATTTGAAAATCTGGATTCTGAGGGTGCAAAAAAATCGAAACATTGAGAAAATCTCCTTTAAAGTTGTTCATTTATGTTCACAATTGTGCTGCATTCACTCACACAAATACATGTTTTATATATTTACAGTAGGAAATTTACAAAATATCTTCATGGTACATGATCTTTACTTAATATCCTAATGATTTTTGGCATAAAAGAAAAATCTATAATTTTGACCCATACAATGGTTATACAATTGGCTATTGCCACAGATATACCCGTGCGACTCGAGACTGGTGACGTGATCCAGGGTCACATATGTGATGCTGGCTTAAAATGATTTAGGCCAATATAGGTAAGACATTTTTGGTATTGTCTTCACTGGAGCGTTTCTATGAAGCCTTGGAATCGGTGCATTTCAACAAGTGGAAGTTGGGAAGGACAATTAGCCATTTAGCTTTAATCACAGCCATGAAACATGATTTGCTACTTTCCAGCTGGTTGCAGGTGATATTTGTCTCCCACACTCTTATTTTAGAGCGCATCTGATTGGCCAAAAATATATGCAGTGCAGGACAAGTCATCAAAGGTGCAAATCAGCTAAAAGCTTGTCAACATTAGCATAAAGAGCTAACACACAAGGACTAAAAGCCCTAAACATGAGCAGCAATATGCATGTGTAGATAGACAGCACCTGTCCTCTCTTACTAGAAGTATGGAAAGAGGATTTTCAACACAACACTGATTTCGTAACCCTCTTAACATTGATGAGGCAAAGTAGCGCTCATTAGCGATGATATGCGAGTGTGTTTTACGGCGTTCCTGTTAAAAATGCTGCATGAAACACCACTGTCTTTCAAATGAAGCTTTGGTCCACAGTCATCCATTATAGGCCTAAGTAAATTGAGGGTAAAGAGCAAGGCGCTTGCAATAAGGTCACACACTGATCAAATAATTTAGTCTGAATGCACTTTTAGTCACTTTGGATAAAAGCATCTGGCAACCTTTATTTTCTTTCTTTATTCATGAAAAAAAAAAAACACATTTACAGTGTACTGTAAAAAAATTAACGGTATAATACTGTAAAAAATGCTATGGTGAAAAATGTTTTCTGTACTATGTACTGTGATAGATCTACCTGTACATTTAATGTAATTTTACAGTACAATACCATTAAATCTTCAGTTTTTGGAAGTGAAAAAGAACAAGTCATTGTATAATTTACAGTGGAAAACCGTAAATTGACATTCCCACAATTCCCTGAGTGACACTTCACATTTGATGTATTTTTGTTGTTTCTTCATAGTTTTTCTTTTTCTAATCAGTTATGTACATTAGGGTTTTATGCTACATTTAATGTTGTTAAATTAATGTTTATTGCATTTTTTATGATAGTTACCATGATGGTATTAGTGTCCGTGTGAATGACACTGTGCAGCAACATATTATATATTAGAGTTCTCTGAAAAAAATTATTCGTTGAATTTAATCATTTTCTTTATCGTAAGTGGTTGCACACAATTGATTTTAGCTACATTTAAACAAATGCATTAAGTTCAACTTAATCAATTATGTGCAACCACTTACGATATTTTTTTTATTAAATTCAATTAATAATTTTTTTCAGTGTGCTACTGTATTTTTTACTGTAAATTTCTGGCAACCACAGCTGCCAGTTTTTTTACCATAAATTAAATGGAATGTATTATACAGCATGTATATACACATACAGGGGTTGTATAACAAAATGAAACACTATTGTGTTGGAGGTTCCATGCCTATATATATATACATATCTTACATTCCATTAGAGCCGAGTGTGAGGGATGAATAAGCATCTGGAGCAAAAGCACAGCTGAACATAAAACATATTGCAATCCACACAACATAACAGGATTCACATCACAGTTCAAAAGAGGCTGAATAATTGTTGGTTGGTTCATCTGTGAGCAGGGCAACAAGTGTGTGTGGAGTATCGAGAGATCTGGTGTCCAGGATAATGTCGGCATACAACCTCGGGATGAATCACATCCAACATGAGGCAATGTCGACGCAAGAGGAAGCTGTCTGAAAGGGATGTAACCCGGATTATATCCTAAAAACATAAAACTCACTGCAGAATTAAATACACATCTTCACTTTCATGTTTCTATTGAAACTGTTCATCTGGAGCTCAGAGTCAATATGAACCGTTCTACAATATTGTACCCTGAAAATGGGGCCGTGAATCCACATAATACACCAATACACACAGCAAGCGTGAGAGGTTTGATGACCATGAAAGGGATGAAAGTGAACATCAAGATCTGAATGTTATTGAGTCTCTTTGGGGTGTTTTGGAGAAGCGAGTCAGCATCTGGAAGAGGAACGGCTCAGAATCCCTCTGGCCGCTGTGAAGGACCTGTATCTGTCATTCCCACGACAAACTGATGCTGTATTGACCGCAAAAGACGCCTCTACTCAATACTAATACATTATTGTGGTCTAAAACCAGGTGCTTCAGTTTCATTGTCTAATCCCTGTGTGTGTGTGTGTGTGTGTGTGTGTGTGTGTGTGTGTGTGTGTGTGTGTGTGTGTGTGTGTGAGAGAGAGAGAGAGAGAGAGAGAGAGAGTGAGTGTGTGTGTGTGTGTGAGTAAGTGTGTGAGAGTGAGTGAGTGAGTGAGTGTGTGTGTGAGAGAGAGAGTGAGTGTGTGTGAGAGAGAGAGAGAGAAATAGAGAGAGTGAGTGTGTGTGTGTGTGTGTGTGAGAGAGAGAGAGAGTGTGTGTGTGTGTGTGTGTGTGTGTGTGTGAGAGAGAGAGAGAGAGAGAGAGAGTGAGTGAGTGAGAATGAGTGTGTGTGTGTGTGTGTGTGTATATATATATATATATATATATATGTATATAGATAGAAGACCAAAGTGAGAGTGAGTCTGTGAGCTCAAACACCTTCTCAACATGTACACTGTGTTCGGTATGTGAAATATTAGTATTCAAAACAGCCTTGAGTCTGTTCAGCTTCTTCTCTGCCCATTTATACATGCAGGTAATCTCCAGATAACGGCTGTGTTTTTCTTCAGAGACGTTTCTAGGGGATTCAGCAGAAACTTGTTTTTCTATCACAGCTTTTATCATCAGAGCTGAGCAGAAACGCTCTCAGGACTTTATCTCCCATCTTTCTATGAAAAGACGGCAAAACGCAAAGTCAGACACAGAGAGGTGCTCGACGAGTCCGTTATTAGCTTGTTTTCCATTCAACTGGAAAAATAATAACCTATAATTAAAGCTGCAAGTAGCTTCACAGGGGCCAAGCCTTCCAAAGGTTCCATGCTACTAAACCAAGGAACATAATGACATAAATAAAATACTATTTTGACCCATGTTTTCAAAAGTTATAAGCATTTATGCAAAAAACCTTATACATCTGGAACACTAGGTGGCGCTATGTTTAAACTTCTCAAGTATCTTCAAGAGATGCTAATGATGATACATACCAAGTTTTGTGCCGATATGTCAAATATTTTAAAAGACAAGGCAAAATTATGATTTTCTGACAAACTGTTCAAAAGTTATTGGCCAAAATAGCCATTTTTCATATCTCATGACCTGTAGGTGACGCTGTTCCCAACTTTGGCATGGACCCTCAGATCATGGTTCCAATGAAGCGTACCAATTTTCGTTTCGATTGATCAAACTTTGGCCGAGCTACAGCTTCTTAACCAATTTTGGGTCGACCTCGTTAAGTTTGCAACATAACTTTTCTTTTACCAGTATGTCATGAAATTTTGTTCAGTCATTTCTGTGCGGCTCAGTCCAAAGATCATTTGAGTACATGTTTGGACAAAATTGGACAAATTTTGAAGGAGGAGTAGCAAAAAAACTGAATACTGTACTTTTCAAAATGGACTATATTGGTTGTGATCACCATGATGAGAGGAATCAGGTGTACTAAGTTTAATTATTCTAGATCAAATGGTTCAAAAGTTATAACCATTTCAATGTTGAATTTTTGAACTGGTGGTGGCGCTATAGAGTTGGTCCTAGAGACTCCAAAATTGGTCCAATTACTAATCATTACCATCACTACAAGTGTACCAAATTTCATCATTTTCCTATGTTCCGTTGATAGGGCTGCCATTGACTCCCATTCGGGAAAAATAAGAAAAATAAGAAAACTAACAGATACAATACGCCCTTTCAGGGCTTGGCCCCTAATAAGCAAAGTTATGTGACAAATGTAACTACTATTGTACGTATAGTGCATTTGTCAGAAATCTACAGCTTTCGTTCACACACACCCAAAAGAAACTCGCATTATAAGAGCTGCAAACAGATGGTCTATTACACGTCCTTCACATATACTACTTAATCTTACACTCACATGAACGAACACACAATACAGCCTCAACGTATCAGGTTTCTATGTGTTGTTCCCAAGAAAAATCTCTAACATTTGGTTTAGATAATCTCCTTGACTCCCTGACCCGAGACATGAAAGACCTCAATTAAGATCATAGATTAAACCTCGACGTGGATTCAACTATAATTTTTCATCGAAAATATGTTTGAGTTGGATATGCATCATAAGAATACAGATTTGTGTAGGCCCAGCCTTTAAAAAATGAAAGCTAAATGAAAGCAAATGCACTACAAAACCAAAGTCTTTATTTCACAAAATAATTTGGACTCTAAAAAGTCCTATAAAATCAAAGCCATATTTGTGTTCCAAATTTAAAGTTGATCGTTTCTCCTTTCACTAATTAATGCATTTCTGTCAAAATATCACTTCTGTCACAAAACAGTCAGCAAATATGAAACCTTGAGTCTCAGTCTCTCAGACCTTTCCAACAATATGTGTTTCGTCAAGATTAGAAAAGTTTTGATTATAAAATAGTGCTTTGTAATATGCAACATGACACGCCCACTAAGGGGGAGGAGCCTGTTCAAAGGATTTAAAGTAGCATTTATCCAATTTCAAACGCTTTCACAGGATGAATTTTAAAGGAACACGCCGACTTTTTGGGACTTTAGCTTATTCACCGTATCCCCCAGAGTTAGATAAGTCCACACACACCCTTCTCATCTCCGTGCGTGCCGTAACTCTGTCTGACGCACCCACCGCTAGCCTAGCTTAGCACAAAGACTGGAGGTAAACGGCTCCAGCTAGCATACCGCTCCCAATAAGTGACAAAATAACGGCAACATTTTCCTCTTTACATGTTGTGATTTGTATAGTCACAGCGTGTACAAATAACAAGGTCACATGAGACACAGCCATCTTCTAACCGTATACATACTGGGAACTATATTCTCAGAAGGCGAAGCGCTGCTACTACTGTGACTATACAAATCACAACATGTAAATAGGAAAATGTTGGCGTTATTTTGTCACTTATCGGGAGCAGTATGCTAGCTGGAGCCGTTTACCTCCAGTCTTTGTGCTAAGCTAGGCTAGCGGTGGGTGCGTCAGACAGAGTTAGGGCACGTATGGAGATGAGAAGGGTATGTGTGGACTTATCTAACTCTGGGGGATACGGTGAATAAGCTAAAGTCCCAAAAAGTCGGCGTGTTCCTTTAAACAACAGTTTGTCGAGATTAGTTTAGGTTTAGTATAGGATATTTTTATTTTAACATGCAATGGCGAAGGGCCCTCTGGTGGAGCAGTGACACTTCACAGGTTAAATTAACATCAACTAAGATTAATAAATGCTTTAGAAAATTCTTTAGAAAAATAAAATTCATTTTAACTGAGGTATCATCTGTTAACCTTATTTTAAAGTGTTAAATACCAATGAAGGTGAAATGGAGACAATGGCTATCAAGCACCAGAAAGTAGTTCATATCACAGCAAAACCCATCATTCTCAATTGATTTATTGCCCTTCAATGTCCATGTTTCTGCACGGACTGACACTGCTGTGCGACTGTTGAACTCATTTTATTACTGCAGTATCAGCCAAGCCAGTCTATGACTCCCGGAGAGCGCTATCCGTTTCCGTTAGCATTCCCATTCATCTCAGTGGCAGTCAGTGTGTGTTTGTGTTGCAATGCACCTATAAAAACATCTGAAATGTCATCTCCACAGTCTCCAGATAATTAGTGTTCATTCTGCCACAACGACCTTCGTGTGAGGCGCTGGCGGTTTAGTACTGGTCTAGTCTTTAACTAGTAGGCCTACTAATGAAAATGTAATTCCAGATATCAGAAATAGACATTGTTACTAGAAAAAGTACATTCTTAATATCAAGAATTCACATTTTAAATAGTACACATTTAATTATTGATATCAAAAATGCATCCTGTGAATGAATAAAAGCTAAAATGGCTTGCCATAGCATGTCACTGTGTTTTAAATGATAAAAGCAAAACTTGATACTTGATGGTTTTTATTTACTGAGGGATGTACATCCATATTGACCAGTATGTCCAGCCAATCAACATTTTAAATGCAATATAGCCTAGCCTATAAATCAATAGTCAATGTCAATACATTGCTTTCCTGCAGAGTTGTAACTAACCTGACTTGGAGACTAGATAATCATTGTCTTGTTTTAAAAGTATGTGCGCCTATAATGCGGAGTGCCATAACGCCCATATTGTACAGATGTGTTGCTGGAAAGCAATATTAACGTATGTTAACGCGCGATACGGTTATCTTTTCCGAGCTGCAGTTTATAAACAAACACCGTTGCCCTTTGTCGTTTATCAAACGTAATAAATAGTTGTATTTGTAAGTCACAGAACACAGCCCTGGAATGGAAGTGGCCGGCATTAGCAAGCAAGACACAGACAGACCAAAAGATGCCCAGCGGGGTTAGACAGACAGACAGACTAGAGAGAGATGCACATCTACTTAACTTTAATGTTCTTTGCTGACATCAAACTTGGAGAGGAGAGAACACAAGTCTGCCTGATTGCTGTTCCCGCAATTCACTCTCATGGTGTGTTTTTTTCTTCTTCTGTCTTTTCGTGACCAGAAGGATAGTTCCGCTTAATTTTCTCATCGATGTTGTAAACTTTGATTGACGTGCTTTGGCACGAGGGGGAGGCGGGGCCTTGAGTAATTTGCGGTGCCCTACGCAATCAGCTCTGGTAATACTAGGCTACTTGTGAAAAAAATAGCATGTGACAGGTCCGTAACAGCCATAGACATTAATAATTAGAATACTAGCATACTGCTCACTTAATACTGCACAATGCATAGCCTACTTGTGAAAAATTGTGCTTGTGAATTATTAAAAACTTGTGACAAGAAACTTTAGCGTTTTCGACACACAAATAAGAGTGAATTAGAGCTACACGATTCTCTCAGGATTCTGAACTGACAACTGAACAAAATAACCATCATTTACCCTTAACAGTCACTTGTCGCCACCTACTGGTGTAACGATGCAACTGATACAATCGGTATTTTATCATTTTGGAATGCGATCACGTGGGTGTTTAAATCAGATCGCCATCTTTTAACGATTAATCGTGCAGCTCTACGAGTGAATGTGTGCATATTATTTGCAAATAGGCAACTTTAAATTGATTACTTCACAACTACAATTAGACATAGAACCTCTTTTACCATTTTTTGTTTAATTTTCTTTATTCCCTTAATTTTCCCATTTTCTTTCAGCAGGATAGTGCTTTGTTGTCAAATAACCAGGTGTTTAATTCAATGCAGAAACTGCAACACAGAAGAGTATCCACACCTGATATAAAACATACACAAAATAACATGCAGCTTATTTACTTCAATTAAACATTCCCTATACACTAAAACAACCTAAAATGATGTTGTTGTTTTTTCGTTTGTTTTTTTGACTGTATGATGAAATGGTCAACTTTCGGTGTTTAAAATTAGAAAAGCTTTTCTTGCCATTTCAATTTGTGGAATTATATAGCAAATATTCTGCTTTCAATGGCCTTTAATACAAAACACTGGGGAATGTTTAATACTTAATTAAAACAAACTATTTGCCAATAACACTCCATGTGGGCCATTCTCTCATTAGCATTATGCATGGGAAATAAAAAGAAAGCTATTTGGTTTTTAATATCTGTATATTTAATAACACGAGGCGTGCTGGGATGGCCCTGAGTTATGTTTGCACCAGACAGACCCCGTCTGTCGATGCAGACTCGCTTATTCAGCGAGATTTACATAGTGCTGCAGATAATAAACATTCATGCATGACTGCAGGACAAAACAACTAAATGTTCATTTACCAGATTCCTCAGAGACACAATGGCCTGGAGCTAAAGCTTCATATAATGCTCTGAACTTATTGTGAAAATATTATGGTGGATAAAATAGATTGATTTGCTCAAAAATGCATTTTGAATTTGAATAAGCACCGTATGTAAAACTAAGGCTCTGTTCCAAAACCTAGTGAACTGTCTACGACGTACACTACCGTTCAAAAGTCAGGGGTCTGTGCAAGGTTTTTTTTTGTTTTTTTTAATGAATGAATGAAATTAATACTTATATTCAGCAAGGTTGCATTAAATTGATCAAAAGTGACAGTAAAGACATAATTGTCAAAAAAAAAAAAAAAAAAGCTGTTCTTTTGAACTTTCTATTCATTTAAGAATCCAGATTTTTTTTTTTTTTAAATCACTGATTCAACAAAATTATTTGAGCTGCAAAAAAAATTGAAACTGATAATAATCAGAAATGTTGCAGCAAATCCTCATATTAGAATGATTTCTGAAGGATCATGTGACACTGAAGACTGGAGTAATGATGCTGAAAATTCACACTCTTTTTTTTTTAAATTTAATAATATTTCACAATATTACAGTTTTCGCTGTATTTTTGATCAAATGAACGCAGCTTTGTTGAGCACAAGAGACTGGCTCCTTTTTAAGACAGCATCCTCACTAAAGACCCTTAAAAGTGACTGATTTGAAATGCTTTTGTCAGTAACATGATATAGCACTCCTCTTTGACTTTAGTAGAGTTTGGTATTAGCATGTAAACTTTAATAATACAGCATACACAAAAACTAGGTAAAATAGTCCATATTTATTTGCGTTGAACTATTTTATCAAGTGATGCACCAAAACTTCAGCTACTGAAAATATTCGGCTGGAAATGGAGTTTTGTCTGGCAGGAATCATGACCTAATCAGTGACGTTTTGCTAACAGAGAATGTTTTCAGAAACGTTCGGTCACTGTTTTCACAAAGTGATGAACAATAGTTCTTCAATAGTACGTTCATTCAAAGTTATCTGGTCTTTAAATGTGTTCTCAAAACGTTTGCACAAAAATCATTTAATTGTAGATTTTTTTCTGAAGTGTTTTAGTTAGATGTTCGTCTAACATTTTTTAAATGTTTGTTTCAGAATGCACAGAAAACATTCAAACGTAACATTCACACATTGTTTGAAGAATGATAATATAGAATGTTCCCATAACCCTTCGTTTAGAATGTTCAGAGAAAACTTAATGGGAATGTTCTTAGATATTTTTTTTTTTAAATGAATAATTTGAAACGTGTCTGTCTGACAGTGGATAGGCTGTAACCGGTAAACATCTCAACTCTGAAAAATTTCACTTTGTCTCTTACGGAGTTGTCACTGTGCATTATGATATTGGCTCCTGCATGAAAGATACATGGGATGCTGTCTTAGATTTAGGCCAAAATATGATATATGTGACCCTGGATCACGTCACCAGTCTCGAGTCGCACGGGTATATCTGTGGCAATAGCCAACAATACATTGTACGGGTCAAAATGATCAATTTTTCTTTTATGCCAAAAATCATCAGGATATTAAGTAAAGATCATGTTCCATGAAGATATTTTGCACATTTCCTACCGTAAATATATAAAACATGTATTTGTGTGAGTGAATGCAGCACAATTGTGAACATAAATGAACAACTTTAAAGGAGATTTTCTCAATGTTTGCACCCTCTCAATGTTTCCAGATTTTCAAATTGAATCTCGGTCAAATATTGTCCTATCCTAACAAACCATACATCAATGGAAAGCTTATTTATTATATAAATCGTATAAATCGACCCATGTGACTGGTTTTGTGGTCCAGGGTCACATAGGTTATGCATAATCATGCATATGCCTTAAAAGTTTCATTAGGTTTTGGAACAGAGCTTCAATCTGAGACTGGTCATTCATAGACTTTAGCAAGGCACCAGGATGGTTCGTTTTACAAAGAAAGACCGTCTATAACGGCGTGCTGTTGCATCTCTCTAGTCCTCTCAGTCTAAAGACTCTGGGCTCTGAGGAGATCTCCTCCGGGAGAGACAGGCCAGGGTTATCGTACCAATGTTCAGCTTGTTTCTTTGACTCTGGCTTGATGTTTATAGCATCCGGAGGAGTCACCACGACCACATCTGGGTCATTTATCCGAGCCGGGCTACAGCACAACGCCGTGGTTCTGGTGATGAGCTTGTCGAGCGGTTTGAGAGAGTGCATCCACTGCGGGAGAAAGTCCCAGCTGCGCAGCGTCTTGGGCAGGCGTGTGGGATTACGGGCCTGCATCAGGTTGATCAGGAGGACGAAGACGATGAGTGCGGAGAACGGCGTTCCCACCGCGACCATAGCCTGCCATCCGGCCAGAGAGATCCCGAACACGAGGCACGGCATCAGGAGAAAACACACCAGCAGATACAGCACGGCAAACCAGCGGTACTTCGCAGTGCGTTCACCCAGCGCAGACGCCATCCGGATGGGCAGGCGAGTCATCGGGATCGGATACCACAGTAAAATCCCAAAAATATTGAAGTAAAAATGGCACAAGGCAATCTGGAGGGAAAAGGAGAATAGAAAGCATTTTTTATGGCACAATTTATAGTACAGATGATGCAGAATGCATTAAAGGGATAATTCACTTTGAAATTAATTTTTGATATGTTTTAGCTTACCTCAAGGGCATCCAAGATGTAGGTGTCTTTGTTTCCGCAGTAGTTTCAATTTTGATATTTTTAGGTCAAACCGTTCTTGTCTGTCAGTCATATAATGCAGGTCTATGGTCATTGTCTCAAAACTCAAGCACAGAGTCCAAATTAAAACAATTCCCCATCGTCCAAATGAAACAATTCCCCATCGTAAGTACACATTGATGACCTAAGACACGAAACGAGCGGTTTGTGTGAGAAAACGAACAGTATTTATATCGTTGTTATCTCTTGAACACAGCACACGTCCAAATGATCTGACGGCGCAGGCGGGTATAGATGTATACACTAGATGTCGCCTTCGCTACTGCAGTTCATTGGAACGAAACCGTAGCCAAGCGACATCTAGTGTATAAATCTACACTAGATGTCGCCTTCGCTACTGCAGTTCATTGGAACGAAACCGTAGCGAAGGCGACATCTAGTGTATATATCTATACCCGCCTGCGCCGTCAGATCATTTGGACGTGTGCTGTGTTCAAGAGATAACAACGATATAAATACTGTTCGTTTTCTCACTCAAACCGCTCGTTTCGTGTCTTAGGCCATCAATGTGTACTTACGATGGGGAATTGTTTCATTTGGACGATGGGGAATTGTTTTAATTTGGACTCTGTGCTTGTGTTCTGAGCCAGTGACCATAGACCTGCATTATATGACTGACAGACAAGAACGGTTTGACCTAAAAATATCAAAATTGAAACTACTGCGGAAACAAAGACACCTACATCTTGGATGCCCTTGAGGTAAGCTAAAACATATCAAAAATTAATTTCAAAGTGAACCATCCCTTTAAGCTCTGAAATGTAATAGGGATTAATTTAGGGATTTGAAGAAACCACTAAAATGCAGAAATAAATGCATAAGTGCTATATGTCCAAGAGATGCATTTTAGCATCTTTCGCCCTGAATCTTTGCTAACATGCAGTGATTTTAGGAGACTGAGAGCTCTGTAAGGCTGTGATGGTGTCTCTCAGTCCCGTACCTGGCACGCGGCGGGAAGCTTCTCTTTGGGACTGGCGAGAGCGGCGAGGATGGCAGTGGTGGTCGTGCCGATGTTGGAGCCCAAGGTCAAAGGATACGCTCTGTTGAGACTGATCACACCAATGCCTGCGAGAGCGACAGACACGGAGCAAACACTGTTATGAAGCGCATTTCGAATCACACTATGGGTTGAGAAACAAGACAGATGTTTGAAACTGCTTCTAGTTTGTTAAATTGGACTATTTACTAGATACTGAAACAGATCCCTTGTGACAACTAGCCCCAGTCTCCACATACATATGTACTATTCAAAAGTTTGGGGTCTGTATCATTTTTTTTACATGTTTTTCAAAGAAGTCTCAGTAACACTTTACAATATTAGTTAACATGAACTAACAATGAACACTACATCTACAGCATTTATTCATATTAGTCGATGCTAATTTCAATATTTACTACTACATTATTAAAATCAACGTTGTATTTGTTAACATTAGTTAATGCACTGTGAACTGACATGAACAAACAATAGACAAAGATTAATAAATGCTTAAAAAAAATATATATGTAGCCTATATCATTTAAAATAGCTGTTTTCTATGTGAATATATAGTAAAGTGCACTGTAAAACCTAACACTGAAAGTCACTAAACGAAATGAGTACATTTAACTTATTAAAAAAAAAAAAAAGTTAATTCAACTTAATAATAAATGTGATTAACTCAAAAACTGCAATGCATTAAGCAGAACTTAAACCAAATAAGGTATGAATAACTAAATGAATGGAACTTAAAATATTCAAGTTACATATACTCAAAAATGATTGACTAAACCAACACTAAATTATGAGTGAATATGACTCAATATATGCAAGTTCAAAATACTCTTATATATTTGTTTTTAAACTTAAATGGTTTGAAGCAGTCAGTTTCCTCGATCAGTTTGAGTTGAGTTAACTTATTGGGTTTTACAGTGTGTAATTTATTCCTGTGATCAAAGAGTTTTCAGCATCATTACTCCAGTCTTCAGTGTCACATGATCCTTCAGAAATCACTCTTATATGATGATTTGATGTTTTAAGAAACATTTCTGATTATTATTAATGTTGAAAACAGTTGAACTGCTTCATATTTTTGTGGAAACTGATACTTTTTTTAATTTGATTTCAGAATTAATACATGTATTTATTTCCAGATTTATTTATTTCTACGTTTCTGTATTATTTATGGCAGACTTGGCATTCCATACACAAGTGCCATATTTTCCATATCTTGTGATCATTACGAACTTGTAATAATTGCTTAAATGAGCTCATTGTTTGTGCCTAACTGAATACATGATGTTGAAGATGGCACAGTCACCTCTGATAACTATAATTACTCTAATGTAGAAACATGCATATTTTCTGTAAAGCCGCTTTGAAACGCTATGCATTGTGAAAAGCGAAATACAAATAAATGTGAATATTGAAAACATGCATCCGACATCTAGAATGGCAGTAACTCAATTCTATGATTTCCATAAACTCGAAATGAAGCAGGAAAAATGTTAAAACACAAACAGGGCCGTGTGAATGTTCTCCTCGTAATGAATTAGAGGAGCTCTGAGAGGTCACGGGGTTAATGTTCCTTTATCAGCGCCGATGATGATCTTTTAACCCTCGTTTGACTATTAATAATGCGTCCAGTGACACTTCAACTCTTCTGGGGCTTTAATAAATGATGAACTCCATGGTTACTGCAATCTCAAAGAGACAGAGGGATCCCCATTGGCTGAAAAGTTAATAATTAGCATAATCATGCAGCAGTCGCTGAATCATTGTCGAGTAATGGCTTTAAATTAATGATGAAGTAATTGAAAGTGATTTTGCCTGACCTGACAGAGCTGAAGTCCCAGTTAATATTTATTAGAGCCAATACCGCACCTTTGCTCTACATTTCAACATGTTTGGAGAAAACAGCACAAATTAAAGTTTAATCAGAACTGCTGATTATTTGTGTTCATTAGTTTATGGCTGAATTATTACATGTTTTTTGTCAGTATCTTGAAGTTAAAAGGGTACCATCTAAAAAACATAATAATCTTTGAACTTATAGCTGCACGTAAAGATCATTTTTACAGTTTTTTCCAATTGCTAACACACTAAAATGACACGCACGGCACAATTATTTAAATTAGCAAAACCTCTTCTCAAGTCTCCAAAAGTCTAAACACATTTTCTGCTTCACACACATTTTGCAATTCAGAATGGCACTTTTTAAACACACTGAACACGGTTCTGACATAAAGTCACATGTTTGCCATTCAAAATGACACTCCATGAGCTGATTGGCCGATACATGTGTCACCTGACCAAACACCTCAATGCTTAACTGTTAACACTTCAATCTTTTTCAGTTTACTGTTTTTTGTGAGCATATGTTTGTTCAGTCCAGTGTAAATATATCTGCTGTGCATATGTTGCACTGACTTGTTTGGTGAAAAAAAAAAAAATATATATGTTTCAACAGCATGTGTGTGTGTGTGTATCTGCAAATATTTCTGTGCTTGTGAACAATCTGAAGAATTTTCTACAATTTGAACTATTTTAGTATTATGGCAAAGCATACTAAAGATGAGAGTGCTCTTCATTATGCCCAACAGTGTGTAGTTGGTTAGACAAAAATCTGCTGATATGAATGAAGTGTGCGCCATTTCGTGCAAAAGTTTGATTTTGATAATGCTATATGTAGGTTTGGTTGCAGTGCGATATAATTAGGTATTTTGCAGTTTGGGTGTGTGGTTTTGTGAATTGTGTTAAGTATTTTGATAAAACCAGCCTAGTTTGCAAAACTGTGTGTTAGCAATTGGAAAAAACTGTAATCCCCAGATTTTCGCAGCTGCCTAAAACTTCATTTTAGTGGCGTGAGTCTAGAGATTACCTTAAAAAATGCTCTAAAATCTGTTCTGCTTGAATGCTCGTTCATTTCTGGCATATGACAACATATATTAGAAAAAGTATGTTTGTTTGTGTGTGTTTCTGAGCTGTTGTTGTTACTGCTGGTCGTCTCATTTGTTGGCAGGTTGATGTGGATCTGTTAAAATGTGAATCCTATTCCTATACCAACACTTTCTTGAATACTGTAAAAATGTCTTCCCTGTTTCCCAGTGTCCATGGCGCTGCTGAAGAGAGAGAGTCACCTATGAGCGGAGTCATGGCCGAGGTGAAGACGGAGCTGCTCTGGATGATGAAGGTCATTCCGGCTCCCATCAACATCGCCAGATATCCTGACAGCCATCCCAGAGGATACGGGAAATCTGCGGAAAACAGGCCAAAGAGTGAGTGAGTGAGTGAGTGAGTGAGTGAGTGAGTGAGTGAGTGAGTGAGTGTTTGTGAGTGTGAGAGAGAGAGAGAGAGAGAGAGAGAGAGAGTGAGAGTGTGTGTGTGTGTGTGTGTGTGTGTGTGTGTGTGTGTGTGTGTGTGTGTGTGTGTGTGTGTGTGTGAGAGAGAGAGAGAGAGAGAGAGAGAGAGAGAGAGAGAGAGAGAGAGTGAGTGAGTGAGTGTGTGTGTGTGTGTGTGTGTGTGTGTGTGTGTGTGTGTGTGTGTGTGTGTGTGTGTGTGTGTGTGAGAGAGAGTGAGTGAGTGAGTGAGTGAGTGTGTGTGTGTGTTTGTGAGTGTGTGTGTGTGAGAGAGAGAGAGAGAGAGAGAGAGAGAGAGAGAGAGAGAGAGAGAGAGAGAGAGAGAGAGTGAGTGTGTGTGTGTGTGTGTGTGTGTGTGTGTGTGTGTGTGTGTGTGTGTGTGTGTGTGTGTGTGTGTGTGTGTGTGTGTGTGTGTGTGTGTGTGTGTGTGTGTGTGTGTGTGTGTGTGTGTGTTTAATTTATTTTATTTCATTTGTAAGTTTTTATTTTTAGTCAGTTTTAGTTTTATCATAGTTTTACTAATATTTTAAATGAGCTTTATATTTTTAGTTTTCGTGTTAATTTTAGTTTAATTTTTAATAATTCTGTTATGTTCTTTTGTCATTTTTGTAGTTGTTTTGTTTGTTTGTTTCAAATATTGCTATTTAGGTTTATTTTTATTTCAGTTTTAGTTTTTAGTTTTAGTTTATTTATTTCAAGGTAATAATTTTAGTGCTTCAACAAACTTATTTCAGTTTCTAATTAGCATTTCTAATTAGCTTTTTTTCAAAAGTTTTTCGACTAATAATTTTAATTTCAATTAATTATTCAATTTAATTAAATTTTCTGTTAATTTTATTTCAATGAACAGAAATGTATTAAATAGTTTTAGTTAACGATAATAATCCTTTTCATAATTAATGGACTCTTGTAAATGAATGGACCGTAAATACAGTAACACTTGTGATTGCTCTGGCTCACCCGTGTTGATGACCCCTTCGATGACCTTTGCCACTTGACCTTTGAGCAGTGAGTTGAGCAGTTTGACGAGCAGCAGAAGACAGGAGCACAACACCACCAGAGAACCGGCTAACAGAACCAGACCCACCGCCAGGTCCGACAGACCCGAGTCCACAAACAGGTGCCGGCCTGAGAGAACAAGACACACACAATACAGCCGTTAATGAACACGGATGCACTGAAATGATGCACAGCATTAGTCATGATCACTAGGGCCCGCGTTAATTTAGTAACATCGAGATAATGATCATCACCAAGAAAATGCATGGTCAGTGTCTCACCTTTGGCAAAAGATGAATGGTTAATTTGATGATATGGTTTTTATTCATTTTTAGTTCGGTTTTATTTAGTGTATCAAGTTAAACTAAATGGAAATGGGAAATAGTGCTTTGGCAACTAGCTGAAATAAAATTGGTTTAAACGTAAACTGAAATAAAATTGGAAAAAAAATATTTATAAAAATAAAAAATAATTTTTATTTATTTTATTTTATTTTATTTTATTTTTAAAAAATAAAAATAAATATAAAAATATAAAAATAAATATACCCTGCTAGAGCGATCAGGACATGCAGAAGTGAAGCTAACAGTAATAAATGACTAAATACAGTGCTATGCATAAGTGTATACACCCATGCTAAAGTTGACTAAAAAGAGGAATAAAAAATCATCTTTTGGAAACTGAACTTAATGCCTTAATTTAAAAAATTAGGAAAAATACAACCTTTAAGGACACCAATTTTCTTTGTGAATGAATAATGTATCGTAAATAAATAAATGTTCTTCCTTAAAATACAGGGTGCATAAGTTTGGACACCCCTATGTTAAATTCCCATAGAGGCAGGCAGATTTTTATTTTTAAAGGCCAGTTACTTCATGGATCCAGGATACTATGCATCCTGATAAAGTTCCCTTGGCCTTTGGAATTAAAATAGCCCCACATCATCACATAGCCTTCATCATACCTAGAGATTGGCATGGGGTACTTTCCATAAGATCATCTCTCAATGCAAATCAAACCAGCTATTAGGCTAACTGAAATAAAACCATGCCAATCTCTAGGTATGGTGAAGGCTATGTGATGATGTGGGGCTATTTTAATTCCAAAGGCCAAGGGAACTTTATCAGGATGCATAGTATCCTAAAAAAAAAAAAAAAAAAAAACTTAACAATAAAAATCTGCCTGCCTCTATGGGAATTTAACATAGGGGTGTACAAACTTATGCACCCTGTATTTTAAGGAAGAACATTTATTTATTTACGATACATTATTCATTCACAAAGAAAATTGGTGTCCTTAAAGGTTGGATTTTTCCTAATTTTTTAAATTAAGGCATTAAGTTCAATTTCCAAAAGATGATTTTTTATTCCTCTTTTTAGTCAACTTTAGTATGGGTGTATTCACTTATGCATAGCACTGTATCTAATATTACTGACTGATTGCTTGAGGTTATAAAAGATGAAAGGGGAAATGTGTATTTTTATTTGCATAAATAAATACATAAATGAAAAGAAAGTTAACAAATAAATAAAAAAATCTTAATAAATATATATTATAAAAAAGTAAATGACTAGAGAGTAAATAAATGAAATAAACAAATACATTCAAATAAATAAATAAATAAAAACTAAACCTAAATAAATAAAGTAAATGAGTAGAAAGTAAATAAAAAGTAAAAAAAAAGAAAGTATATAAAAAAATAACTGTAATTAATAAAAACTTTAATAACTGTTTAAAATTAATAGACGGTAAAAAAAAAGAAATAAATATAAAGATAAAGCAGATAAATAAAAATCAGAGATATAAATAAATAAAAAATAGAAATATATAAATGAACAGAAAGTAAATAAACAAAATTATAAATAAATAAAACTATTAATAAATAAACAAATAAAGTAAATAAAAAACTAAAAACTTAAATAAATAGAAAGTAAATAAATAAAATTATATATATATATATAAATATAAACAAACAAATAAATACACACACCCATATTAATATTAATAGACAAACCAAATATTTCACTTTAAAATGACTACACTCACATTTCTCTGTGTTGATCGGGGAGGTGATGTTCTGTGTGATCCAGGTGAGATCACTGTCATTCCCACAATGCAGTTCAGCGGAGCAGTTGTGGGCGGCAGATGCCGTCACGTTCACTGAAGACTGGAGAGAGAGAGAGAGAGAGAGAGAGAGAGAGAGAGAGAGACTTCTCTAAACACAACAGCAGAAGAGCATGCGGTCTGTTGGTGAGGATCAACACGAGAGGGACACACACTTCTGTGACACACACTTCTGTGAACGATGACATGACAGTGTGGAGTGGATGATGAGTGGCAGAATGACTGACAGAGAGAGACTGGGTTTGCAAATGCCAATCCAAACACACATATTTACCAGGAAGAGTTTACTTGACACACAAACACACACTTTAGTGACTGTGTGAAACTGTGAGTTTCACAGGTTAGTGTGAAACTCACAGAACCTGTCAGGAACACGTCCAGGTCTCCTTTCTACGGAAGCTTCTTTCTGTCATGGGAATAACAAATGCAAAAGTAATTGCGACTTTTTATCTGAAAAAAATGATTTTACTTTTGCAATTGTGATTTTATACCTCGTATAATGACTTCACTCATTATAACCTGCAATGAGAATCTCACAATTATGGGGAAAAATTCAGAATTGTGCGATAAAAGGTCTTTAATACTAAATTCTTAAATAATAAGAAATTATTTTTAATGGAAATAAAGTTTATTTTTGTCAAATTTTATTTTCAGTTAAACACATTATCATTCCAAATTCTCCATTTAGGGAAAACTTTATATATATATATATATTTTAATTGTGGTGCATTTAAACACCATAAACTTAATAATTTATTAAACACAAAACATAAAATGCTCAATGATAAGTCAAATAAATAAAGTCAAATAATAACAATAAATAAAATAAAATAAAGTAAAAAATAATAATAAATAATAATAAATAATAAAACAAAAGTAAACCTCAATGCATTGTAGAAAAAGTATTGAGAATATGCGTGCAAAACATTTTCTAAAACACTTCATGATTTTGTCTTCGATTTGTGTGTGTGTGTGTGTGTATATATATATATATATATATATATAAAGCCTATATTTATTAATTTATTTATTCATTCATACATAAATGAAAAAAAATACTGGATAAAAAAATGGATAAAATCAATATCAAGCTAAATTTCATCATCTTTTTCAGAAAGGAAACTTAAGGTTTAGGGGTAAATTCTTGATGTGGCGATTAGATGCATGAACAGTGTGTGTGTCCGCAGAAAGTTACCAGAAAGACGCTGGACTTGCACCAGACTTTCACCAGACTGTGATTCCTCACGGACTCGTCGCCCAGAGCGATGCCCGTTATTACGGATTTATCCAGCTGGAAGAGAGAGTCAGCATCACTGTCGGAGAGTATTGACAGAAAACACAGCCTGACACTGAAGACTTCACATCTGACATGAGCGAGTCTAAACACACTTACACACACAGGGGTGACATGCACAGGTTCAAGGGAGATATGCATGACACAGGATTTTATTTTAAGGAAACAAACAAATACAACCGTTACAACACACACACACACACACACACCTGTATGATGAGTTTGGTGAAGGGCTCAGTGAGTGTCTTCAGCAGTTCAGGAGCTTTTCTCACACACACACACACACACACACACACACACACACACACACACACACACACACACACACCTGTATGATGAGTTTGGTGAAGGGCTCAGTGAGGGTCTTCAGCAGTTCAGGAGCTTCTTACACACACACACACACACCTGTATGAGTTTGGTGAAGTATGAAGGTAAAATAGTAGCAAAACTCGAGAGCACGTAGATGTGAATTTGAGAACTTGTACAATAAATATTTGTACTTGTACATTACATTTACACTCACAGCTCCAATGTGAAAACCTGTAAAATAAAAATCTGAAGCTGAATGTTGAAATTTGCACTCGCAAACATTAGTCACAAACCTGTATTCTGAATCTGAAGCTGCAGACAAGTAGACACAAATGTGTAAAATGCCATTCACAGAAATGCAACGACAGACACAAACTTGTAATATATATTTTGCGTTTAATCTTACATTCACATTCGCGGTACAACCTCAATTAGGCACTTGCAACTTCTCAAATCTGTCACTGCAATTTCAAATTTCGCGCCTTGACTTTTGCTACTCTTTTCGCGATATACTGGTGCAAAACTAACTTGTGCACTTGAAACTCAGAGGCGGTGAGAGAGAAAGGGGGGCGGGAGCGGGGGGGGGGGGAGGGGTCAAATGTGCCGTTTTATTGGTTGGCACCTAGCCAATGAAATGGGACTTCGATGATGTCACGAAACCCGCGTGCACTGAAATACTGTCTATGGCAATGAAACGCTAACATGGCTTAATGCATTAGACTGATATTAAAAGAAATAAACGATATTATCAAACTCAGTAAACACCATGCTAATAATTTTCTCCATTAGGTCACCTGATGGAGTTTTTCGGTTCCTTGCCACTGTTGCCTTTGGCTTGCTCAGTTGGGGATATTTTGGGGATATTTAATTTTGATTTTATCAATCAATAAATTCCATTAGAACAAACCTTGTTGTATTATTTTAAATTAATACTGTGAAGCTGCTTTGATACAATCTGTATTATGAAAAGCGCTATACAAATACACTTGACTTAATAATGCATACTACAGAAAAGCAGATGAGCACAGAATATCAACGCAACGCGTGTAATTGAGACAGTGGTATTAAAAGACCAAAACTCAGGAAACACCATACAAACAAAGCATACAGAAAAGCAGTTGAGCACAGAATATGAACTCAACGAGTTTAATTGTACGTTTTCCTCCCATATAAACCAAGAAAACGCTTAATGAGGCTTAATGGACCAACAGTTATAAAAAAATAATAAAAAGACAATAAAAAAAACCCCACATAATTCGTTACATTATTAATAAAACACAGGCAGCAAGTTTATTTGCACTGAACACACATTTGCTTTCTTTCGTCATATTCTGTGCTCATCTGCTTTTCTGTTGTATGCATTATTAGCATGGTGTTTACTGAGTTTGATAATATCGTTTATTTCTTTTAATATCAGTCTAATGCATTAAGCCATGTTAGCTTTTTATTGCCATAGACAGTATTTCAGTGCACGCGGGTTTCGTGACATCATCGAAGTCCCATTTCATTGGCTAGGTGCCAACCAATAAAACGACTCCTTTGACCCCCCCCCCCCCCCCCCCCCCCCGCTCCCGCCCCCCTTTCTCTCTCACCGCCTCTGAGTTTCAAGTGCACAAGTTAGTTTTGCACCAGTATATCGCGAAAAGAGTAGCAAAAGTCAAGGCGCGAAATTTGAAATTGCAGTGACAGATTTGAGAAGTTGCAAGTGCCTAATTGAGGTTGTACCGCGAATGTGAATGTAAGATTAAACGCAAAATATATATTACAAGTTTGTGTCTGTCGTTGTATTTCTGTGAATGGCATTTTACACATTTGTGTCTACTTGTCTGCAGCTTCAGATTCAGAATACAGGTTTGTGACTAATGTTTGCGAGTGCAAATTTCAACATTCAGCTTCAGATTTTTATTTTACAGGTTTTCACATTGGAGCTGTGAGTGTAAATGTTCATGTACAAGTACAAATATGTATTGTACAAGTTCTCAAATTCACATCTACGTGCTCTCGAGTTTTGCTACTATTTTACCTTCATAGTGAAGGGCTCAGTGAGTGTCTTCAGCAGTTCAGGAGCTTTTCACACACACACACACACACACACACACACACACCTGTATGATGAGTTTGGTGAAGGGCTCAGTGAGGGTCTTCAGCAGTTCAGGAGCTTCTTACACACACACACACACACACACACACACACACACACACACCTGTATGATGAGTTTGGTGAAGGGCTCAGTGAGTGTCTTCAGCAGTTCAGGAGCTTCTCACACACACACACACACACACACACACACCTGTATGATGAGTTTGGTGAAGGGCTCAGTGAGTGTCTTCAGCAGTTCAGGAGCCTCTTATACACACACACACACACACACACACACACACACACACACACACACACACACACACACCTGTATGATGAGTTTGGTGAAGGGCTCAGTGAGTGTCTTCAGCAGTTCAGGAGCTTCTCACACACACACACACACACACACACACACCTGTATGATGAGTTTGGTGAAGGGCTCAGTGAGTGTCTTCAGCAGTTCAGGAGCTTCTCACACACACACACACACACACACACACACACACACACACACACACACACACACACCTGTATGATGAGTTTGGTGAAGGGCTCAGTGAGGGTCTTCAGCAGTTCAGGAGCCTCTTCTCCGCTGTGAAGCTGAAAGCCGCTGACAGTGACTCTGGCTAGGAAGCTCATCAGACCCGAGGCCACCTCGACCGGCAGCAGAACCAGCACCGACAGCCAGTTAAAGCAGTCGTGGATCGTCGCACCAGCAAACGCACTGGAGAACCAGAGGATGTTGCTGCAGTTAGGCGTGTAACAACTTAAAATATGTTGAGAGAACTTAAATATCCAACTAAACTAAAGTTACAGTCCCCCTGTGGTGAAAATCAAACTTTTAATGTTGTTTATGTGTCTATGTGGTGCGCATTAATATGCTTTAAGACAAACCATGTGTAAGTTCATAAGTCGACACCATTGCTGAGTATTTTCTCCTTAAACTGCAGTGAACCAAAGACAGTCTCAAAAACACACTTTGAAATCGCTGGTGTTTCTGACGTCACAAACTACCTTGTAACCAATCAGATCAACGTGT
Source organism: Rutilus rutilus (assembly GCA_021464565.1). Classification (NCBI taxonomy): domain Eukaryota; kingdom Metazoa; phylum Chordata; class Actinopteri; order Cypriniformes; family Leuciscidae; genus Rutilus; species Rutilus rutilus. Next base: position 38,670,220 of record JAJAQA010000011.1, on the reverse strand, counting down.
GATCGCCAACCAGTGGATCTCTGAGCTGAGTGAGTGAGTGGAGGCGGGGCTGATTTGCATATTCATAGAACCGCGCATACTAAATGAGGCAAGGGTGTCGAGTTACATTCAAGATATTTTAAGTCTCAAACATCCTTACAATTTTGGGAATTGGTTGGGAGTTGGGAATTTGGTACTAGAACTCTCCCAAAATTACAAATGCTTATTCTGAAAGGGTTTCCACAGCTTTTTGACCGATGAATTTCCATGACTTTTCCCAGTAATTCTGTGCTTTTAAACTCCCTAGTATTAAAATCTCAAGAGAATCCACCAACACTGTTTCCTGAGCCACAATCATGCTGTATTAAACTAATAAAACACATTACGCCACAGACACACTTCTCTGCTTCAACACAGTATAATCCTTCAAAACATACACACAGTGCCAGCAAATCTCATGAACACGAAAAAAGAAAAAGAATCAGAAATGAAAAGCCGAAAGAAACCGTATTGATTCTGTTGTTGTTCTCTTATGAATAAATAAAAATAACATTCAAGACATCAAGCGACTTCAGCACAATCACGCTTTTCCTGGAGATTACAATATTTTAAGGCATGAAGGATTTTCTTCAAGGAAAAAACGTTTAAATATGTCATTTTGGTGATCAAAGATGAGTTTTAAGGGATACAATTATTGACTACAGGGGGACTTTGACTAAACGTATAATTTTAAGTTGAAACAACACATTACTTATTCTAATGTTGAATTTTAAGTTGTGATAACTAATCACAGCAATCATTTTGCAGGACGCAGTGTTATTTGAGTTTTAGTTTTCATGTTAATTTTCTTTTTGTCATTTTATTTTTTAATTTGTTTAAAATATTACTATTTAGATTTTTAGTTAGTTAGTTTAAGTTTTTATTAAATTTCCGATTACAAATTTTAGTGCTTCTAGTGCTGTATTTCAGTTTACTGCAAAGGAAACATTTCTAATTTTCATTTAGTTTTTCCAACTAATATTTATATTTTATTTTATTTCAGCTTTATTTCATTATTAACAGAAATAGTTCCGCGGAAAAACAAAGAAACAAATGCATGTGATCACAGCTGTGTCTGTTTATAGTCTCTGCATTAATGCATTCATCACTGAGGCTTTTTTAATGTGTGTTTTTCGTGGATAAAAACAGAAGAGAAAGGAAATTTGTTGAATAATGTAGCAAAAGTAAACCTGAAATGACATTCGCGGGACATTCAGCCTGTAATGTGATGGAAATTATATATTATTCATGGGGAATTGGACGGTTTTATATCAGAATAGAGTGAGAGCTGGATGAATGTGAGTTTTCAAAAGGCTTTCTAGCCAAGGCTGAAGGTCATCATCACTATTTACTGCAGGAATTATGTATTTTTGTAGGACAAAAACCCAGAAACGAGTTGCATATAACACTTCTGGTTCCATCGTCCTGAAGTCAATGTGCTTTTGCTATTATTGACATAATCACTGTTAACTTTCTGCAGGATTTTAGAAAGGTTGCATTACCTAAAACAACTGAATAGCCACACTGATTTATATTTTTGCAAATATCTGTCAATGTTGTCAGAAAAATAAACCCGATTTCCTTTGAATTTGAGGGTTTTTTTTATTTATTTTTATTGGCAGATCATTTTTTTCTTGTTTTAAGCAGAAACCTCTTATCTCATGTAATTTTGCATCCCAAGTAAATGCATCTTGATTTCACATAATTCAGATATATTTATGATATATATGACTACTGCATCACGTTAGTTTACACCTACGCTGAAATTAAAGTCATTTCAGAGGCAGAAAAACAAATATATTGCATTTTGTTGAAAGCTTTGAAAGATAATTCGTTTTCTTTGCACTGATAAATTATTCACAATATAAGACCTAGAACATGTATTGACAATGTAAATGGGGACCATTATGATTTCATGTTGACGTAGAGAAATCAATTCTGCAAAAGTAGGAAGCATTTTGCAAGTGAACTTATAAATACTTTACGTGAACAGACTGGTTTGATTTAATCCTGATGAAAACCGTGATGGTGAAATACCGTTTAAATTCGTTCCTCTCTCCTGCTTGCATCAGGGCGACGATGGTGTTGGTGACAGACGTGCCGATGTTGGAGCCCATAATGATGGGGACCGCAGACTTCACTTCGAGCACTACACACACACACACACACACACACGGACACATTTTTTATGTGGCTGCAACAAAGTCTCTTCTGCTCACCAAGGCTGCATTTATTTGATCAAAAATACAGTAAAATTTTTTTTATATTATTTCAAATTAAATCAGCTGTTTTCCATGTGAATATCTAGTAAGGTGTCATTTATTCCTGTGATCAAAGCTGAATTTTCAGCATCATTACTCCAGTCTTCAGTGTCACATGATCCTTCAGAAATCATTCCAGTATGCTGATATTAGCTTTACTTTACTATATATTCACGTAGAAAAAAGCTAGTTTCAAATGTTATATTATTTCGATATATTACTGTTACTGTTTTTATTCCTTCAAATAAATGCAGCCTTGGTGAGACTTTATAAATGCACAACATTATAAATGCACTTCTTTCAGTGGTGTTTGCATGTGCAAAATTCTACGGTTTATGACACTGGATATGACAATTTCATTTCCATTGTTTCTACTGACTTTTAAATCAGGCTAGCATTAGAGTCAAGTCGCATTTCCTTTCAGATACTATCAGTGTGTAGTTTCGCATCAGTAATGACTGTCCCTTGCGCTGCTGGTGTGTGTATTCCCTGAAGGCCCACAGAACTTGAACACACTCCCACTCCTGACATCCATTAGCTTCAATTCACTTACTCAGAGAAAAGCCAAGCTTTACTCAAGGTTGTTCTCTTTAAACCATTTCAAAAGATGAAGACACAGGATTGCAGTGACATTAGAAACCCACATGCCCATGCACAATTTCACATTCTGTATTTTCTCTACACACACACACACTGTACAGTGGGGTTAAAGAAAAAACATGCTTACTAGTAAAAATCCTTCTATTTCGCATTTTTCTAAATTAATGCACTTATTTTACTATGAATTATATTATCGGCATAACAATTTGAGTAAAAGTTGCATTAAAAATTTCAGATGGTGAATGTCCATTTGTTAGAAATATCATTTTACAACATATTTTCCAACCCCCAGATTTTGCATGTGATCTCAGACCCCACTGACCACTGTACATAATAAAACTCTTTATTACATGGCTTGGTTGATTTCTAATGTAGAATGCGGTGTGTTATTTCTTGATAACCGAACGCTGCGAAGTATAAGTCTTAGTATTTCATTCCGTTGCCATGAAAAACAGAGCGTTGCTATGGACGCAGGATTCTAACCGTAGAGACGGAACGGACTATTTTCTTTAGCGGAAGCAATACAATCATTTTTAAATCAATAAACTCGTTTTTAAATCAATATTTTGTGTCAAATAATTGATTTATTTGGTAGGTAGCCATGTAATAAGTGGGATAATGTAGAGCGAGGAGGTTGTTATAGCGAATACAGCCCCTTCAGGCTGATTCAAGCTCCGCTTCGCGTCGGGGTCGTGATCAGCCTGTCGGGGTTGTATTCGCTATAACAACCGCCTCGCTCTACATTATCCCTTACTTATTATTGTGTTAAACATAAGCTCATTAACCCAAACAAAACTCCCTAATTAAAGCTCTGCATCTGTTGTGATTTGGGATCGAGCTCTGATAGTCACACTTCACAAGATCCTCAGGCTTTCAGGCCACCACGGCATTCGCTCCAGCGAATCAGCTCATCCGAGAGAGATAACTCTTCATTAAAGCAGGAAAATCATGAAATAACTTCGAGAGATGAGGCTTTCTGGAAATAAAGTGGAATAAGAAGTAGCCCACCAAGTTTTTGCAAGAGCAAAACAGTCATAATAGTTGGTAACACTTTATTTTATTTTATGTTACATGTACTTACCATAGTAATAACAGTAAATTATGCATAATTACATGCAACTAACCCTCAACCAAACCCTAATCCTACTCTAACCCTATAGTAAGTACATGTAGTTACTCAGTACTTAAATATATAATTACACTGTAACAGTGACACCTTAAAATAAAGTGTAACCCAATAGTTTTACAGATGATCGCTGTGAATAAAGTTGCTATTTTTGTTAAAAGGAACTTTGTATGTCAAAAAGTTCTAGATCAGATCAAAAGTCGGCAAAATTGGTGGTGGTTGAGGAGATTTCCACTTCCATATGTAAAGCGCTTTGAGTATACCTAGAAAAGTGCTTTATACATGTAACGAATTATTATTATTATTATTAAATAAAGTTTGCATTAAAAGCATGTCGCACAAGAACTGTGTGTCCGTCTGCAGAAGTACGGAAAGGCCACTGATGGGTTTATGTTCAATGATATGAGATAAAAACACTGTTTTTGTCTTTGAATGATCTTCATTTAGGGCTGTTTCTCAATACAAATAAAATGCATATATATGTGAATATGGAGCTCCGCACATGACGTGGGATATAATATGGATCGCGGCCACAAATTAACAACTCGTTCGCTAGTTTTAAGAAACATATGTGCACGATATAATAATATGTTCCATTGTTTAAAAATGAGGGAACAAATTAGTTCAACATGGCCACAATTTACTAAAATGAGAGAATTAATTTCTAAATTCATGGCCCAGTTTATTTTTCCCCTGGTTCTCCATATATGCGAAATATGTATATGTGACTTAATAAATGAAATAAAGAAATAAATATTTAAATTAATTGTCATTTCACGTACACTGGTTAAAAAGTTTGGGATTTTTTTTATGTTTCTGAAAGAAGTCTCTTCTGCTCACCAAGGCTGCATTTATTTGATGAAAAAAATACGATAATACAGTAATGTGAAATATTATTATGATTTAAAACGGCTGTTTTCTATGTGAATATATGGTTAAAGAATTTCCAGTCTTCAGTGTCACATGATCTTTCAGAAATCATTCTAATATGATGATTTGATGCTCAAGAAACATTTATGATTATTATCAGTGTTGAAGACCGTTGTGTTGCTTCATATTTTTGTGGAAACCGTGATGTACTTTTTTCTTCAGGATTCTTTGATAAATAGAAAGCTCAAAAGAACAGAATTAATTAAAAAAATAGAATCTTTTGTAACATTATAAATGTCTTTCCTGTCACTTTTGATCAATGTAATGCGTCCTTGCTGAATAAAAGTATTTTAAACTAAAATATTTACCGTCCCCAAAATTCTGAATGGTAGTTCCTTAATTACGTATTTTTTAATCATTTGACAACACTAATAAGAGGATATGAAGCTGAGGTTATGCGTTTAGTCTGTGCTAAAAAATTAGTTGTGTTTCTTACATCCGGACGAGACCAAGCTGACCACAATAGATGTGGAAGTACTCGAGCTCTGGACCAGAACCGTGACCAGGATCCCCACCATCAGTCCGGCTACAGGGTTGGACAGGATGGCATTATCCTTGAAAATGTCTCCAGCCACTTTGCCTGAAACAAGAACGAAACATTTGATTGATTTTAGTGAACTAGTTTTGATGTGATAATCTTAAAGGGACAGGTCACCCAAAAACAAACATGGTGTCATCATTTACTCACCCTTAAAGAGTTTGTTGACCCAAAAATGAAGATTCTGTCAGTAATTACTCATCCTCATGTTGTTCCAACCCCGTCAGACTTTTGTTCATCTTCAGAACACAAATTAAGATATTGCTGATGAAATCTGAGAGCTGTCTCACTCCTCCATAGGCTTCTAGGTAATCGAGATCTGCCATCCCAGAAAAGTTAGTAAAGACATCGTTAAAATAGTCCAAGTGACTACAGCGGCTCAACCTTAAGTTTATCAAGCGACGAGAATACTTTTTGTGCGCAAAAACAAAACAAAAATAATGACTTTATTCAACTCTTCATGTTCTTCTGTGTTTCTCTGAGTGAGTTCACGTTGTGTAACAGCGCAGCGCTTCTGGGTTGTACGTCAGAACGGAGGCTCACTATTGGCCAGCATCACACACATGACCAGCGTCGGCCAATAGTGAGCCTCCGTTCTGACGTACGACCCAGAAGCGCTGCGCTGTTACAGTACGTCAACAGCTCAGGAGAATGACATGGAAGAGAAGAGATGGTTGAATAAAGTCGTTATTTTTGTTTTGTTTTGCGCACAAAAAGTATTCTCGTCGCTTGATAAACTTAAGGTTGAGGCACTGTAGTCACTTGGACTATTTTAACAATGTCTTTACTAACTTTTCTGGGCCGGCAAGTTTCAATACCATAGAAGCCTATGAAGGAGTGAGACAGCTCTCAGATTTCATCAGAAATATCTTAATTTGTGTTCTGAAGATGAACAAAAGTCTTACAGGGTTGGAACATCATGAGGGAGAGTAATTACTGACAGAATCTTCATTTTTGGGTGAACTAACCCTATAAGTCATTGCAAACTAAACATTTCTGATTAGGGACAGGTACTGTTGATTAGTTAGATTAAATTTTTTCCATCTGTCCCTATTCACTGTTATTTAGACCTAATAGGAAAGACAAAGATGAATGTTCTTCGAAAACATATTTTGTGCTTGAAGTAATCAGGTTTAGAAATGACAAAAGAGCAAGTGATGACAGTTTGTATTTTTGGGGTGAACTAACCCTTTAACAGCAACTTATGGCTTGTTTTTGTACAGATGACATGCACCACAGCGCTGACTGCTCGAGTTAATCATGCAAAGCCATTTCTTCATTGTCATTAACGTGTTTAGAATTGATTAACTAAATCTTAATGTCTAACCAATGATCACAACCTTGAGAAAGCCATATTTCACACATATACAGCGGTTCAAAGAGAAGCAGGTTATGAAGAATTGCATGAAAACAAATGGCATTTGACCCAAAAAGAAAAGAAAAGAAAAGAAAAGAAAAGAAAAGAAAAGAAAAGAAAAGAAAAGAAAAGAAAAGAAAAGAAAAGAAAAGAAAAGAAAAGAAAAGAAAAGGCACATGGGAATTTGTCTGGGAAATGTGCTGAAGAATACAAAAACAGCTGAAAGGTAAAAGTAAAACCCCAATGTGCAAGAAGAGATGTGGTTAACAGATGCAAAAAGGATGAATAATTACCTCCAGCCAGCTGAAAAGCAGAGCTTAGGACGTCCAGAGAACAAACAAACCCATAGAGGAGTAGCAGGAGCAGAGGAACCCTCAGTAAACCAATGAACGGTGAAGACCTTCCTCCAGGTCTGTCCTCGCTCGTCTTTGTGGGCACTGTCAGAGGAGAGAAAACCAGTTGACAAAATATATGATCCGCTATATGACAGTCCTGTCTCGTGTGCCATGTGAGCTATAGTTTATTAACATTGTTGCTTTGTAGAGATAAAAATAAGCATGAACCAAAAGCCTGAAAGTCTTAAAAATTGAACATTCATTGAGAATGTTTGACTTAGGGGATGTTTACACGACACTGTTTTCAACTAAAAACATAAAACTTTTTATGTGTTTTGGCCATTCATTTACACGACAATTGCATTTTGGGTGCCTGAAAACACAAACTTTTGAAAACGAGCGTCAAAGGTTTCTATTTACAATGTGTTTTTGCAGTGTTGAGCTTTGTAGCCAATTTGTTGAGCAAGCAAAATCCTTTCATTATAGCCAACAAACTCGCGAATCCTTTCATTATAGCCAACAAACTCGCGAATCCTTTCATTATAACCAACAAACTCGCGAATTCTTTCATTATAACCAACAAACTTACGAATCATTTTATTTTAACCAACAAACTCGCAAATACTTTCATTATAGCCAAAAAACTCGCAAATTCTTTCATTATAACCAACAAACTTACGAATCATTTTATTTTAACCAACAAACTCGCGAATCCTTTCATTATAGCCAAAAAACTCACGAATTCTTTTATTATAACCAACAAACTCGCGAATCCTTTCATTATAACCAACAAACTTACGAATCATTTTATTTTAACCAACAAACTCGCGGATTCTTTCATTATAGCCAACAAACACGCGAATCCTATCATTTTAGCCAAAAAACTCGCGAATTCTTTTATTATAACCAACAAACTCGCGAATCCTTTCATTATTGCCCAAAAACTTTTGAATTATTTTATTATAACCAACAAACTCGCAAATACTTTCATTATAGCCAACAAACTCGCAAATACTTTCATTATAACCAACAAACTCGTGAATCCTTTCATTATAACCAACAAACTCGCGAATACTTTCATTATAACAAACACGCGAATCCTTTCATTATAGCCAACCAATTCGCGAATCCTTTCATTATAACCAACAAACACGCGAATCCTTTCATTATAACCAACAAACTAGCAAATACTTTCATTATAGCCAACAAACACGCGAATCCTTTCATTATAGCCAACAAACTCGCGAATCCTTTCATTATAACCAACAAACTCGCAAATACTTTCATTATAGCCAACAAACACGCGAATCCTTTCATTATAGCCAACAAACACGCAAATCCTTTCATTATAGCCAACCAACACGCAAATCCTTTCATTATAACCAACAAACACGCGAATCCTTTCATTATAGCCAACAAACACGCGAATCCTTTCATTATAGCCAACAAACACGCGAATCCTTTCATTATAGCCAACAAACACGCAAATCCTTTCATTATAGCCAACAAACACGCGAATCCTTTCATTATAGCCAACAAACTCGCGAATCCTTTCATTATAACCAACAAACTCGCAAATACTTTCATTATAGCCAACAAACACGCGAATCCTTTCATTATAGCCAACAAACTCGCGAATCCTTTCATTATAACCAACAAACACGCGAATCCTTTCATTATAGCCAACAAATTCGCACATTTTTTTATTATAACCAACAAACACGCGAATCCTTTCATTATAACCAACAAACTCGCGAATCCTTTCATTATAGCCAACAAACTCGCGAATCCTTTCATTATAACCAACAAAATCGCGAATACTTTCATTATAGCCAACAAACTCGCGAATCCTTTCATTATAGCCAACAAACTCGCGAATCCTTTCATTATAGCCAACAAACTCGCGAATCCTTTCATTATAACCAACAAACTCGCGAATCCTTTCATTATAGCCAACAAACTCGCGAATCCTTTCATTATAACCAACAAAATCGCGAATACTTTCATTATAGCCAAAAATCTCACGAATCTTTTCATTATAACCAACAAACACGCGAATCCTTTCATTATAGCCAACAAATTCGCAAATTCTTTTATTATAACCAACAAACTCGCGAATCCTTTCATTATAACCAAAAAACTCAAGAATCCTTTTGGGTCATTCTACCAGAAACATTCACTTTCACTTATAAAAAATCTCTTCTTTTTTTTTTTCGTCATCTACTGAATTTTTCGTCAACGATACCAGGGACACCGAAACACGGGGGAACATGAAATTTGGTGGGCATGTAGCCCCACTAGACTTTTACGGAAAAATTTCGTTTGGTCCCCGGGGGCCACTCCCCCACCGCACTGGGCCCCCCCAATCCCAAAAAATGCAGTTTTTCCTAAATAACTACCTGAACCGTGGCACCGAGGATGAAGAAATTTTTATGGTATGTTGCTCTTAAGGGCCCACATCAACCTAGCCCATAATCACTCATTTGTGATTTGCGCCCCTCCCATAAAAAATGAAAATGCAATATTATTCTGCTTTAATCGCCCCTATCTTCAGTTGAGATGTTCAGAACTGCACCATATTTCATGTGTATGATTAACTTGACATCCTCTGGGGGTATGCTAAGTTTCGTAGAATTTCATCCATGGGGGGTATAAAATAAATTCATTTATGTGCACATTTAGTGACTGTTCACTCATCGGCCTGTAGATGGTGGTGTTGAGCGAAGGGTTGCTGGTTTAGGATGATACTGCCACTAAGGTTGCCAACTGTCCCGAATTAGGCGGGACGTCCCGTATTTTGGGCCTAATTTATTTGTCCCGTGCGTGACCTCCCGTGTCCCGTTTTTTGACAAGCTGATAAACCACTGACTGATACAACAGCAACAGCAGCAGTGCTGACCACGACACTTGAGAATGATCACCGACACCTGTCATCATCCAATCACAGCTTTTTTTAATCACTGTTTTGAGACAAATCATTGTTTGATTTGCGAACATCCTCTGCCGTCTGGTCGCTTCCGCTTCAAGCCGGACTCGTCTCGCGCTAACGGTAATTTCCTTTCACTGTCCACGTTTTGATTTCGGCTAATCAATTTTGGCGAATGCAAACAACGTGATTATTGTTCATGAGTCTAACATCCAGCCACGCAAGAAAACATGTAATCTACCTGAGGGAATAATATGCTCAAAAAACAGTTCTGATTATTATTAATGTTTTAAAGCTTTTAGAAAGTACATAGAAAACTTTTGTAACATTATCTTAACTGTCACTTTTGATTAATGTAATGCATCCTTGCTGAATAAAAGTAGGCAATTACTTTCTTTATTTTTTTTCCCCAAAAAATAATCTTACTAACCCCAAACTTTTGAACTGTAAGCCTAGTGTATAATGTTAAAAAAGCTTTCTATTTTAGATAAATGCTGTTATTTTGAACTATGGTTTGTTTGTAATGTGACTTTTTTCATGTATGACATTAAAATTATTTTTAGAATTAAATACATAAATAGGTTAAGCAATACAAATGTGTTTATGTCTGATAACCTTTTAAACACAAACTTAACTGCAGACACTGAAATGACAGTGTGAGTGTGATACAGTACAAATATTTTGAGTGTCCCTCATTTTCCTATAAATAACCACGATTGTCCCGCATTTTCCTTTTCTGAAGTTGGCAACCCTAAATGTCACACACACACATGCAGGAATACAAACAAACGCAAGCATGCACACACACTGACATCCACACGCACAGACACACACCCATACACACACATACAAATCCACATGCACAGACACACACACACAAACACACACGCGCACACACATGTACGCACGCATACATACACGCACAGACACACACACACACACAGACACACACATACACACAGACAGACATGCACATACTACTACTTTTTTTAGGTATATACATAAACACGCAATACAGCCAAATTGCTCCACGTCATTTATTTTTGTGGAAAGCCAGTGCAGGCCTGAGCGGCGGTCATATTTTGTACAATTGAATTCAGGTGTTCCAATCGCTTCCATGGCCACAGTTGTATAAAAATCAAGCACCTGGGCCTTCATTTTACTATTGCATGCGTTAAATACATAATATATGCAATAAATGTAATAAAAAAGAACAATAACATTAATTTGTAAGGCCGTGTCACACAGGAATGTGACAGGGCCTGATGTGACAGGGCCTGACGGTTGGCCATTTTAAACTGCCATTACTCAGCCTGCTAGCATGCTAGCATAAAAACTGTTAACATGCAAGCAAGGAATTTCAGTAACCTTTTTAGACATGTTTTGGATTTAAAACATTTTCATTATTTTCTGGAATGTTTTACCGTGACAGGGCCTGACCCTTTAGCTCGTCTTCCTAAAAAAACCCATACAAAAACAAGCTTAAAATCATACAATTCAATGACAGAATTCAGCCTTGATCAATGTCAGCTTCACCTGGGTCAAATGATGTCACCTCCTCTGAGTGATACCCTTACACATTTTATGTAGAGTTTTATGTAAACGTGACAGGACTGACCAAAAACATGGGGAGAGTTGTAAAATACAATTTATTTGTAGAATTTATATATAATTTCATGGTTTTGATCAGTTGATGTGAATGATAACAGCTTAAACTTGTTATTGATGGAGTTTTTTTCTAAATAACAGTTTTTAGCATAACAAAACTATGAAAGCTGTAGCTCCAGTTTGGCTGAGGACAAGGACATGGACAGGATTTGTAATTTTCAAAAGTGTTTTTAATAAAGAAAAAAATATCTGAGAACCTAATGAATGACATATTCCTTTACAGAACAACTCACAGAAATCAACCATGAGCCAGGTTTAGAAATTTTGGATGAAATACTTTTTTATTCACTGTAACAATTCAAGGACAGATAATGTACGTTTCTGGTAGAATGTCCCTTTTATTATAACCAACAAACTCGCAAATCCTTTCCGCGTACAGACGACAGCATTGTCAAAACGATCCCCATTCGGATCCGTGAAAACTAAAAACGCTGTATTCTGCTGCCAGGCCACTTTTGTCGTTTTCACGGATCCGAATGGGGATCGTTTTGACAACGGTGTCGTCTGTATGCGGAAAATTCAAAGGAAAAACTTCTCCGTTTTAAGCATATCGTTGTCGTGTACATACACCCTTAGGGTGCTTTCACACTTGGTTCAATTATCTGGTCTGAACCCGAATTCGATTGATCAATGAATCTGAGCTGGATTGTGTTCACATTACATTATTTGGGTCTGAACTGCATCATCAAAGCATCAGATGATTACCCATGTTGCTTGATAATGATGACGCGGGAAAAAGTGGCAAAATTCACAGAGCTTCTGTTTTTTGAAGTGTCAGCACATAACGGCACTTGCATCTATTTGATGCAAAAGTACTGCAAACGTTCTAATGAACGCGGGAGTCCATTTGTGCTGAAGGCGAGCAGAAATTATATATACATTATCTCTGCTTGCAGTGCATCAATCACTCTTGTCAGGAAAGTGAGTGGGAACACACACACAAACACACAGATTTATTGAATTATGAGTCATCAATAGTGGTTCACTTCCGTGATTTAGTACGATTGCTTAGGTCAGTAAGAAGATGTTTTGATTTTCAGCATCATTACTCCAGTCTTCAGTGTCACATGATCCTTCAGAAATCATTCTAATATGCGGATTTGCTGCTCAAGAAACATTTATGATTATAATTATCAACGCTGAAAACAGTTGTTTTCATACATACATACCCACAGTGGATATAAAAAGTCGACACACCCCTGTTTAAAACAGCTGGTTTTTGTGATGTAAAAATGAAACGAGGGAACAAAGACAGAACTTTTGTACCTTCAATGCCACTGAAAACTAAAGTGGCACATTTCAGGGGGAAATTGAAATAACTAACTGCAAAAGTGTGCACCCCCCCTGAACTAATACTTATTTGAAGCACCCTTTGATTTATATACTGTATATATAAACTTAAATGTTTCTGACGTCTTACCATTGAAGCTGATAGTTTGCTCTGTAGTGGTGATTCTGATTGGTCGTGATGACATGGTGCTGTCTGTGAAGAGATCAAAAGAGATTTTATGAACACTGTGCATTGAGAAGGAATTCAGGTTTTTGTTTTTGTTTTTTTCATTTAAAGGAACAGTTACTGCAAATATGATTTGCATATTTAAATTCATATGCAAATAAGGCTCTTCTAAGGCAGGGTTTTCCTGCATTGAAAATATTTTGGCGGCCTCCAAAATGAATCTTTGTACCGTCGAAGCTTTATTCTTCATTTTACAATGTGTTTTTGCAGCGTTGAGCTTTGTAGCCAATCACAGACATATCTGTTGACCATGTGAAATCCTTTCATTATAACCAACAAACTTGCGAATGCTTTCATTATAGCCAACAAACTCGGAAATCCTTTATTTAAAGCCAAAAAACTTGTGAATTCATTTTTTATAACCAACAAACTCGCGAATACTTTCATTATAGCCCAAAAACTTGCGCATCCTTTTATTTTAACCAACAAACTCGTGAATCCTTTCATTATAGCCAACAAACTCACAAATCCTTTCATTATAACCAACAAATTATAAACACAATGTCAATAAGAGATTCATTGCACAGTGTAGACAGCTTCATTAACGGGAGTTTTTGCAAGAGAGCAGCTTTGTGTACCTCGCATTGTAATTGACAGTGATTCAATGATTGTAATGGCAGCGATCTTCGCTCGCTTTATAATGTATATTTTTCATGCTGCTAACAACACATTGCAAAGATTCTGGAATGTCAACCACATTTAAATGCCCGATTGAATCCGATAGACAGTGATAACCATAACAATAGACGGAACACACTTTATTTTAAGGTGTCATTGTTACAGTGCAATTATATATTTAAGTACTGAGTAATTATTAATCAACTACATGTACTTACTATAGGATTAGGATTGAATTTTGAATTTGAATTGAATTTTCTGAAAAACCTACTTTTTCGAGCAAGAAAATTGAACCACCAGATCATCTTAAGACTTTGCTGACAAAAAAACAAGGAATTCATCAATTCGTCAAACCATTCTCATTTAAAAGTGAGAACAAATCCAACGAACAACACGTTAAAATGGACGTGAGGCTTTTTCTCCACAACGCTTTAGCGTATTCTGACCAAATTTGGTGTGTGTTACGACAACCATGACCTGAGGGTACCTGCACAGTTTCGGCACAATGCAACCTAGTGGTCACGAAATATACAGTTTGACGGAAAATCTCACCCAAAAGACCCCAACAATGACCATATCAGATCAATTTGGTGTCAGTTCCACCTATTGGTCAGAAGTAATAAGCAATAATGTCACATTACAAGTGATAGTATTAATGAACTTTCAACCATTTAGCTTAAAACCGTCATCAAATATCTTTTTGCAGTTGGTCTGATCCTCTCTGCCTTGACTTTTAGCTACTCGTGTTGCTTGGCCTCTTAATTGCGGCTTGCAGATATATTTCCACACTTTTGTCAGTACTGGACTCACAGTTCACATGGGTAGGGTACTTTGTACTGAGTGTGTGGATGACCGTGTTCGTCTCTCATCACTGAAGACCGTTTTTGACCCAGGAAAAACATACAGGCATGGAACAACACCACTCAAAAAACACATTTTCATTAAGTATTTGTTCAAACAACATCCAAATGAATGACCTACTGTCATTTCAGATCCATTATTGTCTACTTAATCCATTATTGTCTACTTAATTTATTTCTTATTCCTGACGATTTTTCAAATAAGTGAATGCTTGTCATGACTGTGAAGATGACAACACATTTGTGGTCCCTCATGGCCCCTGAGGACCACGTTTCCCAGCTGAATGCCTCCAGAGCCATCAGGTCTGTTTCAGAGGTGTTTAATAACAGGTAAATGTGCTTTTTATGTCAAGGTTACTGTTGAACACACAGTCTGTCTGCAAAGTGCTCTCATGGGACGACCTACTAATGCATTTCTGAAAGTAGGAGCTTTTGAATGTCAGAGCAATTAAAGTGAATGATAGATAATGTTCTTGTTCAGCAGCTGCTGGAACGCAATATTGTCACAGGTGCCACTTTCTCTGTCCTTGGCTCTTTGTAGAGGAACATATAATCTGGTGTTTAGTTTAGGTGGTATTCAAAATCTGATATGCTCAAATTCCAAAGTTGTATGTTCAAAGTTTGGGGTCGGTATCATTGTTTTAATATTTTTGAAATAAGTCACTTCTGTTCACTTAGCTTAAGAGTCTGTGAATTAAATTACATGATCCGAAAGTGTCCATTCACTCTTTTAGAAAAATTGTACAAAAGCTGTCACTGGGGTGTACTCTTTCAAAAGGTACTAATATGTACCTCTATGATATATGCCCCGTTTAAGAGTAAATTTGGTTCAAAGGTGTACCTTTTGTAAGGGTACCGCGGCTACCGCCCCAGTGACAGCTTTTGCACTGTTTGTGTTTGGTTGACATGTGCCAACAAAGCAGTGTTAGACCAGTAAAAATATCCATTTAATTCCTATTTTCTATTTATAAACAAATGAATTCATAAAATGCACAAATGACTCCGGTTGCTTAATCACTTCACATGCAATTATCTTACTTAATGATCATACTTTATAGACAAGAAAACTAATTTACTGTAATTAATCTGCACAGTCAAGATGGTGGTCTCGATTTTGCCATATCACTGAAAATTATCATTCTTCACTTAAAAAAAATTATTCGTTGAATTTAATCCATTTTCTTTATCGTAAGTGGTTGCACACAATTGATTTTAGCTACATTTAAACAAATTAATTAAGTTGAACTAAAATTTATGTAATAAATTACCACTTATGATAAAAACATTAAATTCAACGAATCATTTTTTTCAGTGTACCTGCCAATGGCCGGTGACTTAATAAAATTAATAAAATAAAATACAGTTTTT
The DNA here is from genome assembly GCA_021464565.1 of Rutilus rutilus. Classification (NCBI taxonomy): domain Eukaryota; kingdom Metazoa; phylum Chordata; class Actinopteri; order Cypriniformes; family Leuciscidae; genus Rutilus; species Rutilus rutilus. Next base: position 38,654,099 of record JAJAQA010000011.1, on the reverse strand, counting down.
TGCAAAAAGAGCCAGTTATGACACCAAAATTCACAATTCTTTATTCAGACAAATAACAGTAGTTTTCAGGTAGAGACATTGAATAAAGTAATCAAATGTAAAATAACACTGAATAGTCTTCACTGTATCTTTATTAAAGCTTCAAAAGTTTGACTTGACTGCAAACGTCAAGAGCAGTGAGTGATTTTTTTTTCTTTGATTAACATTAGAAACACAGACAGCAGGAATATTAGGCTGCTGTCACTTTAAGAGCGGATGCACGGATCTAATGCTGCGTTCCAGGCAGGTTTTTGAGCACGTAAATCACGACTTCAAACCACGACTCACGACTTTGTAGCGTCCCAGGCCAGTCACGCCAAACTACCTGAGCGCAAGGAATTGTGGTAGCTAGATGTAAACAAACCAGCATGGCGGACCTTACGGGGCTTATGCGCATTTGTAATAATTTCTGTCGCCAAAGGTGCTTACTCCTTGTTTATTTATTATTATTATATTATTATTAATTTGACTGCAACGTTATATTGTCCTAAAGTGTATTCTCACCGTGTACCGCCTGCAGAAACACTGCATCCGTAGGGGCTGCCATTGTTGTTTTGTATGGTTTCGCGGGCTATGTGACGTCAGAGCTCGTAACTGGGAGTACATCGATCTAGTACGAGTTCACGGGTGGGAAGTCCCGGGTTTGACTGCCGTTCCAGTGCACTTTCACGGGTATAAGGTTGGAAAAACACGGGTTACAGGTTGCCTGGAACGCACCATTATATACAGATACTGTACACACGTGTGTTGTCTTTCTCCACTGTTTACATTCACTCAAGTCATAACCGACTGTGTTTACTGAGATACTTGCTGAGACAGGCCTTTTTTTTTAAACATAATTTTGTGTGAATAAGTCAGTTCAAGCACAAGAAGACACGAAACAGAAGTCATTTCAGTCTTTCTGTCCGCACGCTTCGAATGGAGCACACTAAACTCCTCACACAGTAACGAATGGAGTTCTCTTTTTGCATCTTCTTGCGCTTGAATATATCTGAAACGTTTTAGTTGAATGTTTTTTAAATGTCACTTCTTGTTTCAGGATGTTCAGAAAACATTCAAAAGTAACGTCCCCATAATGTTTGAAGAAAGATAACATAGAATGTGTCCTTAACATTTGTATAACCAAGGGAAAAAAAACATTTTTAAAACTTTTTTTTTTTTTTAAATGGACATTTTGAACTTTCAGAAATAATGTTTTCATAGCCTAATGGGAACATTAGGAAACCATTTGAGGAACACATTTTGGTTAGCTGGGATACGCTTTCGGCAAATACATCAGAGACGGCTCTTCATCCTGAACGAGCTCTGCATTAGGAGCCTGTACACACACACACACACACACACACACACACTCTGACCTGCTTTGGTATAAAATGAGCTGCACATGGCATTAAAATCTCACCCTTATCAGCACAAGAGCACAGCAAGTGAACAAATGGCAAGACGGCTTGTGCAATGTCATTTTGAGCACTGGACCGGGCGCTCCATTGTGTCCCTGAGAGCCAAATATGGTTTTATTGAATTCAGTCCTGCCTCAACACTGCACGAACTCAATCAGGAATACGTGCACAGAACAACAAGTGTCCTGAAAGCACAACGGCCACAAAGAAGGATCTAAACAGATTTGTGGGCTTCCTTTAAAAGAAATGCCACGACTGCTTTCTAATGCAATGACATCATGATTTTGCGGCCATGCATTGGGGAATAAAAAATGGTGTAGGATTTACTTTAAAACAATTTTCACTCAGAAATTGCTAGTAAATTTGTCAAATAATTACAAAAATGCCACGTAACACATTGAATTAAACATGAAATACTGCAGTAGAAAACACACTCCAAACACTGTTTTTACGTTAAACAGTGAAGGTTCAATATGAGGTTAATATATACAAAAAGCCGCAAGTCATTATTCACTATCGACAGATTGACTTGAATGTTATATTAAATCTTTATACCTTTCAGGGATCCGGATTTGATTCCACAGCGGGTGATGAGCCTCTTGGACTGACAGTTCGCATTGTAAAGGAGGTTTATATGGGAAACCCTGACACGAGGCATCAATAATGACCTTCTCTGACTAATTAACTAGTGGATCATCAGTGTTCAGTCAGATCATTTACAGTCAGACGAGCGAAGGCCCAAATGCTGGATCAGTCGTGCATGAACCGGCTGGTGACACAACCACTGAAACATTCATATCAAAGTCTAAGATCTACAATTTCTATTAGAAAATGACCTTTTCTGTTTAAAATACATATTTTCTCACACAATGGTGTCTCTTTACTGGAAAATCATGACATCTTGTGGTGAGAACATACAAATGTCCAATTTCTTGTTCGTTCAGTCAAGTTTCCTTGCTCTAAGGTCATTTCACACTGCAAATGTCATTCATTTCTAAATGTTATATTTGATTATGTGTGAATAAGGAGTATGTGTGACACTCCAGTGTTATTTTAGTATAACTCAGTGTTATTCGAGTATGATTGAGATGCTATAAAACATTTTTATTAATACTTTGAATTGGTTTTTATTTTTGTATTTTCCTTTTTCATTTCAATTCCAGTTATTTTTGGTGTGTTTTGTCATTTTTATAAGCTTTTGTTTAAAAAAAAAAAAACACATCTATCTTTCTGTTTTACATTTAGTTTTTAGCACGTCAAGTTAAACTGTATGAAAAATGTTTCCTCGGAAACTAGCTGAAATAAAATAGCTAAGTGTAAGTTTTTTAGTCAATGTTTATTTTATTTCAAGCAGCAATTTTTGAAATGTTTGTTTTAGTTTCAGTGGACTATAATAACCATATTAGTTTTTGTTAATATTTTAACAATTTAAATGTTTTGGTTTTTTTTAAGTAATTTTAGTAATTTAGATGTGTGTTTTTTGTCATTAATATTTTTATTTTTAGTTATTTTATTACATGAAGTTAAGCTAAATGAAAATGAGAAACGTTGTCTTGGTAACTATGTTTAAGTTTAGTTTCTATTATAAAAATTAGTCTAATTAAAGTTTTTTTTTAAATGATTTTAGTGTACTATAATAACCCTGGGACACACTATAAAACATTATACAAAAATATAGTACAAACAAACACTATAAAAACTCATCTTAACTTCTTGAAAACGTTACCTATAAACAATGGCATTTCCTTCTTAACCTTCTAGTTTAAAAGGTGACGTTTTGAGGCATTAGTGTTCATCCCTCCAGACAGCAAAACAAGTTTGTTTCTCCTCCCTCTTCAGCATCTCTCCTCTTCGCTGATGATGTGGGCGGGGCAACCTGTCACTCACATGAGATCAGCCAATAGCAAATCACAACCATCCAATCAATTCCACACAGACAAAATCAAGCCCCGCCCACATTTGTTCTTGTTCTAGCGTTTCACTCGGATATACGACACAAGAAAAGATGAGCACAACTTCTGTTTCATGCTTACTTCAAGGTCACTAACCCATAATGTTCGGAAAGGGACATAAGATTGGAGGGGGAAGTAAAATCTGAACAATACTGTAATTCAAGAAATCTGTAACTCTTGTCAGTTATGTGCGGTTTTGGTCAGATTAATTATTGTCGAGGCCTGCAATGTCAGCAGTGAAACAGCATGATGAACCCGTTCACCTCTGAAAAACATTTAATCTGAGAGCAATCATTTAAAAAAAGACTAAAAAGGATTGCAATACAGTGTAAAACCGCTCAGTGAAATTAATTAAATTAGTTAATTTCACTCAAATATTCCTGAAAGTACATTGTACTTAAAGGTGCCATGTGTAAAAATTGAGGTAAAAATATCCCAAAAATGAGCTACACGCATCAAAAGAATGAGAAGAAATAAGGGCGATGATGTCATTAAAAAAATGTCAAGTTATAGTGCTGCAGAGATATCAACCTAAATTAGCATTAGCATTACTAGCCACGGCCCGACAGGTGTCGTAATACCAGTTTCGGCCATGGGAGGCGGTATGCGGGCAACCACCAGCCAAACATGCAATACACGAATAACTCGCACGGCTTGTGGGCGTACTTGAACCTGATGTCAATCGTGTGGAAAGTAGCCTACAGCCCCACTACTACATTCAAATAAAATCTGATAAAAAAGGAACAGAACCAGAGTAAACATTGGCACTGCTTTCCATCGCTGGAGACAACTAATGGACATGAAAGAAATGAGGTTTGACTCCGAACTTGCAACATTTCTTTTGGTTTGGTAAGTAAGATGCTGTTAGTATTTCGTTAGAAGTTTGTTTTATATGTTTGTGTAGATTTTCGGGAAGTTATAACATAGAAATGTATCGAAGGCTGTTCGATAAACGTATATAACGTTCATAAATACAGTATTGTAATATAGTACACATAGCACAATCTCTATTGCTCTTTTTTTCTTGCCAACTACGTGACCTATATTATGCTTTCCTGAGGTAAATCTGACATAATTGTTCTCCAGCTGTGTTATTGACCTCTTCACGCTGATAAAAAACACTGATTGGTCGATATTATGTATGAGGAATACATTTTGGTAAGTTGTAGCCTAACGTTACTGTATCTTTCAGTGTTCGTGTTTTTTTACTATTATTAGCTAGTAGATGTTCGGTTTACGTGCGCTAGGGATCTGTCACGTCACATTTACAAGCGCCAAAACGGTATTTATTGTTTGAATTGCGTGATAAAATTGACAGAATCTGAGAGCTGAGATTTTTTTTATATCATAACTAACCTGCTCTGTCTAGTCTGTCGGTATCCGTGTCCTCTTTGCTTCGCGATTTTTCTGTGCGTGATGTGTGGGGTGAGAGCGTGTGAAAAGTGTTTGCGTGTGTCTCACTGTGAATGCGTGAGAGTTGGAAGCTCTGGTTACGTTGGCGCTAGCTTGGTCAACATCAGCGAATGCTGTCTGTCAAATTAATGTAATTCAAACTAACAATAAAAAATGTAATATGAACAAAACGAATATGAACATATTCACTGGTAAATGTGAAGGGGAGTAGCTTGAAGATATTCATACTCTAGAGTAGACCAACTCACTTTCTGGAGGTATACTGCCCCCATCTGGTATGGAATGTGGAGTATGAATTTATTTATTTTTACACAAGGCACCTTTAATAGAAAAAAGGGTTATGTTCAGTTACTCCCAGCATGCTTTGCTTCAGACTGTATGTAAGGAATAGTAATTGACAACAGGTCGTTGAATTATTAGAAAATAATGCACGTGTTACACCTCACGTGTGCATTATTTTAATTCAACGGACTGGAGTCATGTGAGTTATTCTGCTTAGACTATACCACACCTCAAGACATTCAGATGTTGTATTAAGACATTTGTCAGGTTTTTGTCCTTAAATCGCTCGTGCGTGTGACTAACTTCTTACGAATCTCATCCCACGCCTCCGTTTCTAATTCCAAAACATCATTTTAGAGCTAGTAACGGAGGCTTGAGCCATTTATAGCAGACTAATGCAGTTATGAGAGAGAGATTAAGCATGAATTACGTGTTTCTCAACAGTGTTCGGCAGAAGCGCCTCTACTAATAGTGAAACTGTAAGTTTATCTGCTTCAAGAACAGCGCGGTTATTTCCTCGCTAATGAGAAATGTCATGAAGCTTTCAAGTTGCTAAACTATTTCACTGATAAAATGATCAGAGTTGCGCTGACAACACGTTTCTTTGTGAGTGTGTGTCCGTACTGTATGTGTGTGTGTGTGTGTGTGTTTGAGTGGGAGCAGGGGCGTAGCACCAAATTTTGGGCCCTGGGTACAAACCATCTTGCTGGGCCCCCGTACCAAATACCATAGTGATACCAATGGGTGGGGTATTGCATTTTTATCATAAAAACACTTAAAATGTAAACAAAATAAGCCACACTCTGATTAATATATTTTTGTTTTATTGTCAAAAGTACAAGTTAATTGATGATTATTTGTCTGTTTAAAATAAATGCAGACTATAGAATCACAGGGTACACTAACCGCCAAACTAGACATTCAGTCTTTGAATTACGTTTTTAAAATTAGTCATTTTCAATCATTAAGATGTGCATTAAACTGAGAACAATTCTGTACTTATTAATGTAAGAGCGTGCGCGAGCTAATTTGCATAGCAATGCGGTAAAATAGGCGCTAACGATCTGTGTTTTTGCGGGTGTTAGATTTTGACAACGGAGGGAAATATACAGTGTTTTCATGTAAACATCTGATTTTTGCAGTGTAAGATTACGGTTAACACCTTTAAATATTACATAAATGTATTATTATGTATTTTTATTAAACTTATTGAGTGTAGGCCTATAAATCAGCAGCAAAAAGTAATTCTTGAAAAAATCTGCACAGTAATTTTATCAAATCTACACGTTAATAAAAACAAATTGCTATTAGTACTATTAGTATAAAATTCAATTAGGCAATCATACATTTCTCAATTTTATATTTATATAAATGTCAAGAATTTAGAAGTGTATTTATATAGCCTACGCTACACTACACAGAAATAATACACAATAAATTATGCTTATTTTAAATGCATTGAGCAGGCTAGGTATAAAAAAATATAGGCTTTTAATAATCTTTCAGTGCGCAAAACCATGATAATATGAAACGCTTCAAAACAGAAGCGCATCGCGGGTGCAGAATGATGTGCTCAAAGCGACATGCGCATCGCGGGTGCAGAATGATGTGCTCAAAGCGACATGGAGTCACAGGAAGTGTGCATTTAAAAGTTCACGGCACAAAGCGAAGACATGTCGAGCGCACAAATCCTAGTGTTTATCCGTCCAACAGTTTATTGATCATTTGTTTCTTCAGTTTTAAATTCCAGTTATTGTGCGTTTGATGCCGATTCATAGTCCTTGTGCTGTTTGTGATCTAACAGGCACACGGTAGCGAGTCGTTTAAAAACAGCAACAAACTCCAACAAAATAAAGTCATTTTATGCAAATCCACAGCCTTTTCTCTACAGATCAAGCATTATAATGTTAATATATATCATATTGGAGAGAGTTTTACCATGCATCCTGCTGTAACCGGCAGAGGCGCGCGCGCTGTTTGAATAACGTTAGTTAGCTGTTACTGAATGGAGATTGACAGCCGCAGAGGAGGGAAAACGAGTTTCCGTAAACTTTAATGATGTAGGTTAATACGACATCTGTCCCTCACATTAAGCTATGGAATGGCCTCAGATGACTTTGTCACCCAAACTGACGTGAAAAAAGCGCGAGGCGCCGAAAAGCGCGCTGTTTGCATCCCTGTATGTGTGATACTATAAAGTATTGGTATATTATTCAAACAGAGTACGAACATAAATGTATGCTATTCTACCTGGAGTAGATATTTATGTTAAAACAATGTCAATGCTCGATGATGCATTTGGAGCTCACCTTTCTTTTAAAAAAAACTGAGTGAGCAACTGCTTGCCCTCATTTGCCTTTCTCTCTTTAATCTTCTTTTCTTTTCGTTTTTGAGCCCCTTATTTTCCTTTCTTAAGGAAAAACATGACTCTTCCCCTGTCTTCCTAGTTCCTATCACAGCTCACTCCAGCTCCTCCTGTCTCTCATCATCTGATTCACCGCGGGTCCGTAGCAGAAGCACCTGACCTGCGAGTCGTACCATTTACATTCATTCGAGAGGGGTGGTGGGGCCCTGCACAGCATGAAAATGACTTTTTTATACCAAACCAGTGCCTAACTACAAGTTTAGTTTTGCACAGGAACTTTTTTATTTGTACATAAATGCTATACAAATGTTAGTGCATGTATATGTATGTATAGAAAACTGACTTCTAAGGGCCCCCCCCCTGCCTCGGGCCCTGGGAACTCGGTACCCTTTATCCCCCCAGTCCGACGCCCCTGAGTGGGAGAGAGAGAGAGTATGTGCTTTCCATACATCATAAAATGTAATTTTGTATATATTGTAATTTTTATCCCATTGTTTACTATATTTATTTGCTGGGTCAGTGTGGTTGTGAGTTTCGGTTCTTCTGCTGTTGTCGGCTGTAAGGACCTTTGAAATAACTGAGATCATTTGGCGGAGTGATACGGAACTGTAATGCGATCAAGACCTGCTGGAACTACTTTCCGTGAGTTTCCCTGAAAATAACTGCACACCCCAGAACGTTCATCAACCAATCAGATTCAAGCATTCAGCCCCGCAGTATAAAAGGAGAATAAATGTTGAAATGAAGTGTTATTTTTATGTGTTTTTCTTAATTAATATAAGGAGAGATGTGTTTGTTTAATTAGGTCGAGGATGGGCTGCAAATATAAGACTAATGTTGTTTAACTATATACATAATGCAACTGTAATGTGAACTTTGATAGTTAGCACATGCAAGACAAGTGTGCTATTGTTAGCTAGCAGTTCACAGCACAAGATATTTACAAAGTTTATGCAATCGAGTTTTGAGTTATTTAAACAATATTTTAATTAAAGAGTAATTAACATGTTTGTGTAGAACAGAATCAAAATGTACAGTTTGACTACATTGTTAACTGATTACCTCAAATTATTTTTAGTAAAGCAAACTTATAAGGGGTTTACAATACATGATGCATTTTTGCATTGTTTAGGCCACGGTCACTACAGAGTTTGGTTATTTACAGGAGTTAAAAAACGCATTCAAGATCAAAATTCACTCCCAAACAATATTATGGTACTTTAATATTACTGTGGTCAAAAATTGCTAAACGAGCTACACTGTTGTCATGTTTCTTGTTTATGCAAAACCTTTACAAGTTTGACAGAGTATGCACTCATTGAACTTTAGCATGATGAGCAGTTTATACTTTATTAGTAATACTGTAAGCACTTACACAACATCTTCAGCTGAGTCATACAGTATGTGAGCTCTGTAATCTCAGCTGATGCCAATAAATGAGTAAAAGAACGAGCGTTTGACACCATTGGGGCCCAAATACATGAGAGAGCTGGAGTGGCATCAAAAACACAAGCCTAAACACGAAGAAAATGTACCGGTAACACTTTACAAGAAGGTCTCGTTCGATAACATACTTCAGAATTACCAAAACATTATTAGGGTCAAACGTTGTATCTGTTAACATTAGTTAAAGCACTGTGAACTAACAAGAACATTTTTATTAACTAACATTAAAGATTAATAAACAGTGTCAACATGTATTGCTCATGGTTCATGTTAGTTAATGCATTAACTTAAGTTAACAAATGAGACCTTACTGTTCACAGTTTCCAACCTGTTTTTCTTTTTTTGGACATGGTACTATGGTAAAACCATACAGTTACAAACTCTGAGTTCACCTCAGTGCTTATCTTGCTTAAAAGCGTTTTTCTTGAAATGTCTAAACTCATTAAACATGAAAGTATAATGCAATGATTTATAAAAAAAAATTCTAGTGATACAGTATACGAGCGGTTTAATTCATAGCATTTAATTCAACTTAAAAATTAACTGAAATAAATTGAATTCATTCAAACTTAACTTTAAACAAAAATATATAATTGCCCCTGTAAAAAGACAAGACATCAGTATTTTTGGTTCATCTTTCAATAAAAAGCTGTGATGGACGGGCTGAAAACTGATCCAACTGAAGGAAGAGTTAATGCTCTAACCGTACCATACCAACCCTGGTTTATAAAAACCAAGCATTTGTGCGTGTGTGTGTGTGTGTGTGTGTGTGTGTGTGTGTAACAGATTAGTGGCAGCATCATTTCAGCTCTTCTGTGGATGATGCTGGAGTCACATTTTCTTCTGGTCCCTCCTGAAACACACAGAACCAAGGGATAAATACATTCACAGTTGTTTTATTTCATGGATGTTTCTACACTGAACAAAATTATAAACGCAACACTTTTGTTTTTGCCCCCATTTTTCTTGAGCTGAACTGTAAGATCTAAGACTTTTTCTATGTACACAAAAGGACTATTTCTCTCAAATATTGTTCACAAAAAAAAAAAAAAAGGTTGTTTATTGTGGCCTGTGGAATGTTGGTCCACCAATCAACAACCTTTTTTTTTTTTTTTTTTTTCAGGGGGAACCCCCCCCCCCCCCCCAATACAGTAAAACTGCACATTTTAGAGTGGCCTTTTATTGTGGCCAGCCTAAGGCACACCTGTGCAGTAATCATGCTGTCTAATCAGCATCTTGATATGCCACACCTGTGAGGTGGATGGATTATCTCGGCAAAGGAGAAGTGATCACTAACACAGATTTAGACAGATTTGTGAACAATATTTGAGAGAAATAGGCCTTTTGTCTACCGTACATAGAAAAAGTCTTAGATCTTTTGAGGTCAGCTCATGAAAAATGGGGGCAAAAACAAAAGTGTTGCGTTTATAATTTTGTTCAGTGTATCAGTTCTTCTATATAAAAAATTGCTTATATTATACTAATTAGATTCGCTATAGGGCTGGTTAAAAAAAAAAAAAAAAAAAATCAGGTTTTTGACACTGTATATACAACCAAACAAAGAGGAACATTTACCTACATATATTTAACAAACATTTTGATATGAAAAAAAAACACGTTTTAGTAATCAATCAAACCAACCACTGAAATGGAGAGGTTTACCAAAATGAACTGAACTTACCAACTCAAACACTCTTTAAGAAGCTGTTTTTAATCATGGTTTGCTATCATTTTAGGGACATTTGGTCATGATCCACACACAAAGTTTAATGCTCACCTTCACCTTTTCCAGTTCTGACCCACCAGGCAGTGATTTCTGAGGGATGCGGAAGGCCTAACAAAATAAAAGGACAGTTATTCAACGTGGTCCTATACATTAAAGTGCTCCCGTTATGCCTTTTTGGATATTTCCTATCATGCAGTGTGTAATAGAGCTGTTTGTGAATGTAAAAGGTCTGCAAAGTGTGGATAAATGGTGTTATTGTGTCCTAAAAGAATGAATCGATCATTTTCATGAAAAAACAAGACGACGCTGTTAGATACGGTTCTGAGATAGATACGGTAAAACCCACGCCATCGTTACTGTTCGTATCACTGTGTATCAAGAGCTCAGATCAGATATGATAATGAGCGTTTGGTTTCTGACCAATCACAACAGACTGGGCTGTCTGACCAATCAGAGCAGAGCAGCTCTCAGAGAGGCGGGGCTTAGAGACACTGAATCCATGATCGAAGCGTTTCAGACATGGATATTATGAGAAAATTGTGTTTTTTGACTTTGGATGTATGTAAACCTGTGTTAGAGACTCTGAAACAACATTAGGAGCCTTTAAAACACATAATGGGGCACTTTAACATGCATTCTTGCACCACTGTGGTGTTTCCTTCAAATGTTTGAACCATCAAACCAGATGTGTAATTATTGAGGTAGATGCTATATCAACAGTTCATGTGATTTTACTGTATATCAATGATGTAACTAACAATTATTCATTCATTTGTTGAAGTTAAGAGGTTGTCCTCCACCTTTTTAGCTTCCTGGACTTCCTCTGTAGACTTTGACCTGCTTTTCACTGCGTGTCTCGGGGGTGAAGTAAACTGCAAAGACACACACACACACACACACACACACACACACACAGAAATTCAGCACAGTAAATGAGCACATCAGCAAAAGTCACTTTCTGTCAGCTCAGCAGGCTTTACTCACCTTCTGATCCATGATTTAACTGTGTAAACACAAGCAGACGCTCTTATCAAACACAGTCCGCTCTGCTGTCAGAGAGAAGAGAATAAACCAGTCATTACACGCACAAATGCAGCTCAATGTTACTAACACTAGAGGTCACTACAGCACACGCTTCAGCTTACTAGAAGAAACATTGAATGCCCAATATACAACCCTGTAAAGCCTGACATACTGTATGAAATAATGGAAAAATCTATTTTTTTCAAATGGAGTTTTTTTACATACTGAACAAAATTATAAACTTACATTTTATTCAGAGGCACAAACGGAGCAAAAATATGCGCTTTGGTGCAGATGCTACCTTGTAATATAAATGATCAAAGTTCTGTAGGTTTACATACAATACAATGATTGAGAACAAATAAACCTTCATCAAAAGCCTGATCATATTTTTGAGACTCACATTTGAACATCATTTTTTTTTTTTTTTTTACACCTAAGTTGTATCATCCAGTAAAATGTTCATCTTAAAACATTACTAAAGATATCAAAGTTATTCTCACATTCACTTGATAATTTCACAGCAGAAAGACACTTGAAGCATGAGCGGAAGGTTGGCGTTTGTATAATTATTCTAAAATATCAAAGACGAGGACCGTGACGTCGCCCAGCATGGCGCAGACGGGGCCCTACCCTGGAGCCAGGCCGGAGTCAGCCCGAAGGAGCGACGTGTGGCTGCACTCCCGTGGGCTCACCACCTGCAGGAGTATGTAAGGGGCCGGTGCATAGTGGATCGGGCGGCAGTCGAAGGTGGTGGCCTCGACAACCTGATCCCTGGACACGGAAACTAGCTTTAGGGACGTGGAATGTCACCTCGCTGGCAGGGAAGGAGCCTGAGATTGTGAGGGAGGTTGAGAGGAACCGACTAGAGATAGTCGGGATCACCTCCACACACGGCTTGGGCTCTAGAACCACACTCCTTGAGAGAGGATGGACTCTTTACCACTCTGGAGTTGCCCATGGTGAGAGGCGGCAGGCTGGTGTGGGTTTGCTTATAGCCCCCCAGCTCAGCCGCCTTGGAGTTCACCCCGGTGAACAAGACAGTCGCTTCCCTGCGCCTTCGGGTCGGGGATAGGTCTCTCACTGTCGTGTGAGCCTATGGGCCGAACGGTAATACAGAGTACCCGTCCCTCTCTGAGTCTTTGGGAGGGGTGCTGGAAAGTGCTCCAATTGGGGACTCCGTCGTTCTACTGGGGGACTTCAACACCCACGTGGGCAGCGACAGTGACACCTGGAGGGGCGTGATTGGGAGGAACGGCCCACCTGATCTGAACCCGAGCGGTGTTCCGTTATTGGACTTCTGTGCTAGTTACAGCTTATCCATAATGAACACCATGTTCAAGCATAAGGGTGTCCATCAGTGCACTTGGCATCAGGACGCCCTAGGCCGGAGGTCGATGGTCATCTGACCTCCAGCTGTATGTCTTGGACACTCGGGACACTTCCACCTCCGGAGGAGCTTCGACCGGATCCCGAGGGAGTCTGGAGATATTGAGTCCGAGTGGACCATGTTCTCCACCTCCATTGTCAACATGGCCACTCGGAGCTGTGGCCGCAAGGTTTCGGGTGCCTGTCGAGGCGGCAATCCCCAAACCCTGTGATGGACACCGGAAGTAAGGGATGCCGTCAAGCTGAAGGAGGAGTCCTATCAGCCCTGGCTGGCCTGTGGGACTCCTGAGGCAGCTGACGGGTACCGGCAGGCCAAGCGGACTGCAGCCCAGGTGGTTGTGGAGGCAAAAAAAAATAAAAAAAACAATCGGGCCTGGGAGGAGTTCGGTGAGGCCATGGAGGAGGACTACCAGTTGGCCTCGAAGAGATTCTGGTAAACCGTCCAGCGCCTCAGGAGAGGAAAGCAGTGCCCTACCAACACTGTTTACATTGGAGGTGGCCAGATGTTGACCTCAACTGGGGATGTCGTCGGACGATGGAAGGAATACTTTGAGGATCTCCCCAATCCCGCCGACACATCTTCCATTGAGGAAACAGAGGCTGAGGACTCGGAGGCGGACTCGTCCATCAGCCGGGCTGAAGTCACCGAGGTAGTCAAGAAGCTCCTCGGTGGCAAGGCACCGGGGGTGGATGAGATCCTCCCTGAGCACCTCAAGTCTCTGGATGTTGTGGGGCTGTCTTGGCTGACATGCCTCTGCAACATCGCGTGGCAGTCAGAGACAGTACCTTTGGGCTGGCAGATCGGGGTGGTGGTCCCTCTTTTTAAGAAGGGGGACCGAAGGGTGTATTCCAACAACAGGGGGTTACACTTCTCAGCCTCCCAGGGAAATTCTATGCCAGGGTACTGGAGAGAAGAATTTGGCCGATAGTAGAACCTCGGATTCAGGAGGAACAGTGCGGTCGTGGAAGACTGGACCAGTTCTATAACCTCTCCAGGGTGCTGGAGGGTTCATGGGAGTTTGCCCAACCAATCCACATGTGCTTTGTGGATTTGGAGAAGGCATTCGACTATGTCCCTTGCAGCGTCCTGTGGAGAGTGCTCTGGGAGTATGGGGTCCGGGGCCCTTTGCTAAGGGCTGGCGACCAGAGCAGGTCCCTGTACGACCAGAGCAGGAGCTTGGTTCGCATTGCCGGCAGTAAGTCAGACTTGATCCCGGTGCATGTTGGACTCCGGCAGGGCTGCCCTTTGTCACCGGTTCTGTTCATAATTTTTATGGACAGAATTTCTAGGCGCAGCCAGGGGGCGGAGGGTGTCAGGTTGGGGGACCACACGATTTCATCTCTGCTTTTTGCGGATGATGTTGTTGTGCTGGCCCCATCAGACCAGGACCTTCAGCATGCGCTGGGAAGGTTTGCAGCCGAGTGTGAAGCAGCTGGGATGAGAATCAGCACCTCCAAATCCGAGGCCATGGTTCTCAGTCGGAAAAGGGTGGCTTGCCCACTTCAGGTTGGTAGAGAGTTCCTTCCTCAAGTGGAGGACTTCAAGTATCTTGGGGTCTTGTTCATGAGTGAGGGAAGGATGGAATGGGAGATTGACAGACGGATCGGTGCAGCTTCTGCAGTAATGCGGTCGATGTACCGGTCTGTCGTGGTGAAGGAGGAGCTGAGCTGCAAGGCGAAGCTCTCGATTTACCGGTCAATCTACGTTCCTACTCTCACCTATGGTCATGAGCTGTGGGTCAAGACCGAAAGGACAAGATCCCGGATACAGGCGGCCGAAATGAGCTTTCTCCACAGGGTGGCTGGGCGATACCTTAGAGATAGGGTGAGGAGCTCGGTCACTCGGGAGGAGCTCAGAGTAGAGCCACTGCTCCTCCACATCGAGAGGGGTCAGCTGAGGTGGCCCAGACATCTGTTCCGGATGCCTCCAGGACGCCTTCCCGGGAAGGTGTTCCGGGCGCGTCCCACCGGGCGGAGACCCTGGGGAAGACCTAGGACATGCTGTAGGGATTATGTCTGGGGAGAGGGAAGTCTGGGCATCTCTGCTTAGACTGCTGTCCCCGCGACCCGACCCCTGATAAGCGGAAAATAAATAAATAAATAAATAAATAAATAAATAAATAAATAAATAAATAACTATGTATGTATGTATGTATGTATGCATTTTTACTTGATTAAAAAAAACCTAAAACTATCAATCAGACGACAGAAGGACTGGAGGAGATTGTGTGTTTTTCAGCAGATGTTGATCATTCAGAGGCCTTAGAAATGTGTGTATCAAATATCATATATTTCACACCAAAAATGTGTAGCCCGAAAGTCTTGAGGATGAATTAACACGGAAAAAACTGTCATCTTCAAGTCAACCATTCATTCAACCCCCAGCTAGTGACCAGAGATGAGCACACGTCCACAGTGTGTGTGTGTGTGAGAAGCAAAAGCGAAAGCAATGAGGCGTAGTGTGAGAGGTTCAGCTCTCGATGTGAAGAGCTCTGTGGCTCCAGAGGAGGAAAACACACTTCCTATCAATTCATCCACACCAGTGAGTCAACAGCACTGAAGGTGACGTTTCTGAGGCCGAGCAGCGCTTATACACACAAACAAACACACACACACACACACACACACACCTGAAAGAACAACCAA
Source organism: Rutilus rutilus (assembly GCA_021464565.1). Lineage (NCBI taxonomy): Eukaryota > Metazoa > Chordata > Actinopteri > Cypriniformes > Leuciscidae > Rutilus > Rutilus rutilus. The sequence goes on along the minus strand of JAJAQA010000011.1, from coordinate 38,638,418 downwards.
TGAGTGATCCGCACCATTCTAACATTGTTCTCTGAGCTGTGCACAACTATTTGTTCCTTTCGCTCTCTAGGACACAGAAAACTTTGTGAGACGCTTTTTAAGAGGCTGAGTGAGTGAAAGAGTGAGGGAAGGAACGAAGGAAGGAAGAGGACGCATAATGTAATAAAATTACATAAAATAGGCCTATATGAATACAATAATAATCATCATAATAATAAATACAATACTCTTAGTAATAAAATTCTATTCTAGAAGACAATCAAAATGTAAATCAAAACGTGTTACTTATAATATTAAATCAACTAAATTATTAAATTACATAAAATATACGAATAAACCATTGTAATAAAAAAATAGAAAATAATAAACTTAATAATAATTATAATAAACTAAAATTCTAGAATACAATCAAAAAGTATTTCTTATATATTACATAAATTATATGATAAAATTACATAAAATATATGAATAATAAAATAGTAATACTACTCTAAAATGCAAAAAAAAGCAAATGTATTACTTATATAATATTACATAAATTATAATTACATATATTATCCTAATTATAATATAATTATATTATTTAATTCATATAATTTATGATAATATATGTAATTATAATTTATGTAATATTATATAAGCAATGCATTTCAACTTGCTTTTTCTTTGCTGAAAAGAACACAATTAAAATATATAAACTTATAATATAAAAAAACAACATTTATTTTCCCTCCCTCAATAACCATTTTAATTAAAGAATGCAGTTCTTGAAAATTGCAAAATTACACAATGATTTTTGGTTAAATCAACCAATACTAGTTTCTGTTAATAAAAAAGTAAAAGCAAGAAGAGTTGTCATAACATTATGTGTATAGTGCTGTACAACGGTGAATTGCATGAGAAAGTGCATGAGAATCTCTGTGGTCTGTCGGGTGTTTTATTGTGGGGTTTTGAAAAATCTCTGACTCCAACCTGAAGTATGAGCAATAACGGCAGAGACGCTTGACTTGTGCAGAAAGAGAGAAAGAGGCAGAAAAGCAAGGAAGTGATTTAGACGTGAAACTAGGGAGAGATGTGACCTCTAATAAGTCGGCTATTGTAAAACTTATCAGCCTGTTATGTAATTCAAATGAGGATTTAATAACGCTGAGAGGGACACCAACCAAGAAACTTTCAGTGTTAACTCTTTAAAGACACCAATGCAGGTTTATGTCTTTGTGTTTTCGATCAATTAAATTTGGATGTCACCGTTAAAGCACAAAACTCAACCCTTATTTTCTTACGTGGTAATACTTGATATCTTTTAAAGCTACAATATGTACGATTTTTGTAATAAAATATCCAAAATTCACTCGCACAGTGTGATATATTTCCTGCATTTGTGTGCTTACAATATCCTAAAAGTTCCCAAAGATTGTTAATTTCAGAGAAATTCCAGTTTTAAATAATGGCTCGTCCCAGTTCACTTGTCGCCTGTCAATGACGTAATATCCTGGTTTCCGCTCGTTCTGCCATAGTAACCATGGCGACAGACGTGGACAACTGCGTTACGTCTAGCGGCGCGCTCACGCTGTTGTTGTTTCATTCAAACGTTATGGATCATGGCAAGCAGACTTTGGGACAAAAGGAGAAATAAAATGAGGATCAATATCAGCGTGGCGTTTTTCGAGATGCCGAGAGCTAGCGTCCGCAGCTAACTTCCACTTGACTTGTAGAGGTGAGCTAATGTACATAAAACTAATCAATGTTATACAGCTCAACATGATGACATGTTAGAATATGATCAGTATGTTATTCTAATGTTGATCTCGCTCGCTGCTAGTCTCATACAGACAAACTAACACACAGAATAACATTATAACTTTAACACACTCAAATGCAGTTTAGTGTGATAGTGTAGAGCAAGTGAAACAGCGCTGCGTTCCCTCACACGTTTCATTCGTCTAATAAACTGCCCTGTGTGAGTGTTATTCAGCACTAGCGGGTAAGTTAGTTCGGCAGAATGAAATGTCCTCATCTCTTTATATCCGCGGGACTCGCGTGTGACGCTGAGATCTGTCTCTCATTAGCACTCGAGCCCTGCTTCACACCACAGTCATGCTAAACACATCAGTGTATTCACTCATCCATAAACATTATTTATTTATTTGATTTGATTTTTATTTGATTGGGACAGTGCATTTTAATGAACATAACATGGAGTACATGCATGTAAAAATGCCGGATTATAGCCAAGGGCTAATTTCCATCCGTAGTCACGGGCTAGGATCACACAGCTCATAAAAACATTGCAAAATAAGATTTACATCTACAGTCAATTCATAAATTAGCTAAATCCCATATACAATATTCACACAAGACTACATTCAACTTCACAAACACTCATCCATATACACATTACAACGTAAAACAATTTAAAAAAGGATAAAACATACATACTAATGTGTGCAGCTTTGATTTGCCCATTGCCATTTTTTCAGCTGGACTTTAAACGAGCTATATGTAGTACATTCTCTTAGTGTTAGAGGAAGACTATTCCACAGGTTCCCACCCCGGACAGACAGAACCGTCTGACCGAAGGTGGTACGCCTGTGAGGTATTATCAAGTCTCCTCTAGTAGAGGCTCGTGTGGTCCTCAGAGAATTTTCTTTTGATTTAATAAAGTCCTTCAGAGGTGGCAGAGCGAGGGAGTGAAGGACCTTATATATCAGACAGGCCATTTTCAAGTTAATCATATTTTGAAAATCTAATAATCTATGTTTTTTTAGCACTTGACAGTGATGGTGGGATAGCGTTTTTTTTATCTAATGATTTTTAATGCCTTTTTATATAGACTTTCTATGGTTTTAAGTGTTGTGGGGCAGGCAAGAGACCAGGTAGTCAAACAGTAATCAAAATGAGAAATAATCATCGAATAAACATATGTTTTAGCAGCACCCATAGTTAAATTATTTCGAATGTTTAGATCCATCGGCATGACGACAAGTTCCATAATTCCGCTTATGCGTCATCAACCGACGCCTTTGTTATTGTAAGAGGTTAGCGACCCCCTAGTGGTGAAAAAAATTACATATTGTAGTTTAAAGCATCTTACAAGCATCCTGGAATCTAAATATCAAACATTTAATACCACTACAATAATTGAAAAATAGAAATCTCCAACAGCTGATGTCAATCATATTCTCATGCTGTGATATTTCATTCGCAGCCAGTGAGTCAAACCTGCAGTAGCCTACATATTTAACACCTTCATTTGCTGCTCATAAATTACAAAAGTCCCCCTGTGGTGAAAATCCAGCTTTTAATGTTGTTTATATGTGTATGTGGTGTTTTTAATATGCTTTAAGACAAACCATGTGTAAGTTCATAAGTCGACACCATTGCTGAGGATTTTCTCCTTAAAGGGATACTTCACCTCTGGAAAGACGAATGTGTATTTAAAATGGGTCATTTATGTAGTAGAAATTTTTGAATTTGGAGCCTTCTAGACTGAGAAAAGCCAGAAAATGTATTTTTGGCTCATGTGGATGAAAGACAACAACTCCCAGAATGCACTTGCTTCGCTGCTCCCAAGCCACGCCTACCGGTAAAAGCGCGTAGTTAAACAACAAGGCTAGGCTACTAGTGAGTCTCCGTGACGTGTTTGCCCGGGATTTCGAGATCGCCCCAAAATGTCCGGGATTCGGCTTTTGCGTTCTACAGTCGCCATTCATCATGTTTACTGTGGCGAGCAGGACGAGGCTGAGGGGCGCGGGAGAACGGCGCGAGGCCGGTGGCGTGATTACTGAGACGCACCGCTCTCGTATCTCTCACGGAGGAGCGGGAATTTTCTTAGCAATGTTAAAACGCACATCAGCCGATCACTTGTTTAGCGTTCATGTAAACTTTACATTCAGATTCACCAATCGGAATGAATTCAGTAAGATTGAAACAAAAGGTGTGCATGTAAACAATGAATGGCGACCGCAGAAAGCAAAAGCCGAATCCCGGACATTTTGGACGATCTCGACGGCCGGACATGTCCGGGAAAAAGAGGATGGTAACCCCTACTACTCAGCTTTCTCCACAGAACAAGAGCCTGCTAGCTTAGCTTCCAAAGAAAGATGGCTGACACTATGTGTACATTCTGTGAGTGAGACCTCACCCTCTATGGGCGGGCTGAACACATGCGGGACAGCTCCTCCTACTGGCTGGAGTCTCTCGCCTCTGGCCAAAAAATCCTCCAATGACGCGAAATGGCGATTTTTGCTTCATCGGAGGATTTTTTCCAGACAAAAAATACATAAATCTCTCGTCTCAGGGGGACATGAGGGAGGAAATCACGGTAATTCGAAAACACTACGGGTTTTCTACTGATACAAAGCTTAATGCTAAATCCTGAAGTATCCCTTTAAAACTGCAGTGAACCAAAGACAGTCTCAAAAACACACTTTGAAATCGCTGGTGTTTCTGATGTCACAAACTACCTTGTAACCAATCAGATCAACGTGTGATCGTCAACCAGTGGATCTCTGAGCTGAGTGAGTGAGTGGAGGCGGGGCTTATTTGCATATTCATAGAACCGCGCATACTAAATGAGGCAAGGGTGTCGAGTTACATTCAAGCTGTTTCAAGACATAAAAAAAAACTGTAAATATGTAATTTTGGTGATCAAAGATGAGCTTTAAGGGATAAAATCATTGACTAGAGGGGGACTTTAAAACAAAACATTCAGTGGGGAGGACAGACATAGACATTATCATCTTCCATATAGACACTGTGGAAGGTGAAATACATTCATGAGACATAAAGAGCATGTATTTGATGTCTGACATAATGACAGCAGAACCAGGGCTCTGTCAGGAACCAAAACACGTTTTGTCCATTTGAGTTCAGTTACTGAATAGAAATGCTGTTCGACTCAATTTGCCCTTCAGGAACAACAGACGCATACAAATACAGCCGTATAACACACATACTGATGTTCTCAGGAGATCATTATTCAATACCTTTCCAGTAAATACAGTAAAAACACAGAAAAACAACTCACTGTAATGTTGAGATTATAAGAGAGAGAGAGAGAGGTAGAATAAGGAGACTTACCCTCCTCCTGTGTGTCAGTGAGTGAATCCTCCTCGTCTCACGATGCAGTCGCTCCATCCCTCCCTCCCTTTCACACTCACTCACACACACACCTCATTCATATTTTCACAGACACATGCACACACACCAGGTCAGTCACGAACACACGAGTGTAATGAGGAGGGCGAGCGAGGGAGAAGGGTTGCATCCCTAAAATGCATATGTTCACATTCTTGCCAATATTAAATTATACACTTTATTATACTGTAGCTTTATACTTATTTATTAATACTTTGAATTAGCTTTTTTTTGTTAATTTAATTTGAGTCATTTAGTTGTGTGATAGTGCTATTTTATTAGTTTATATATATATATATATATATATATATGTCCATTTAGGTTTAACTCATTTGGTAACACTTTACAAGAACAAGTTGCAACAGAAGGGCCTGTACTTGAAAAATAGCACTAGTAAAAATGCTTCCAAAAACCAAGATATGGTGCAAAAAAAGTCTCAGCATATATTTATATATATAAAAATATAAAACTAATAAAAAGGCACAATCACACAACTAAATGACTAAGAGAGAGAAGGGTTGCACCCTAAAAATGCATGTTTTTGTACTTGCCAGTATTAAATTATACACTCTATTATAGCTTTATTTATACTTATTTATTAATACTTTGAATTAGCTTTTTTTTTTTAAGTTTAATTTTAGTCATTTAGTTGTTGTGCCTTTTTATTAGTTTTATATATACACATATGTATATATATGTGTGTGTGTGCGTGAGATCTATATTTTAACAAAGTCCTTAAAAAACGATTTCAAAGTGTTACCAAATGAATTGAAACCTAAATGGCGCTACTTTGAAATAGTTTTTTAAGGACTACAACAAACACAACATTCCTCCCGGGTTAGTGACATCACCAATCCTAAATTTACATAAACCCGCCTCCGGGAACATGCAGTCCATGTTGAGAAGAGGACGAGTTGTTGTAGTCAAGTACATTTTTCACATGCAATACAATACGCAACACAAATGCAATAGCATGTCACTGTAGGCGTCTTACAACAGTTCCCACACGAGCGACTTTATAGATTATCATGACAGAATATGCTAATTGAAGATAGTTAACTCCACATCAGCAACATAAACTTGTCAACTAACCGTTCAGAAACGTCTGGTTGCATTATACATGTTGTCACTTCTTCTTGAGTCTCTCCATCATTGTCTGACTCCAGTTTAAACATAAAAGGCAAAGTCTGCGTGATGTAATTGGAGCTGCTAACACACACACACACACACACACAGGAGCTCTTGAAGCTCCGCCCCCTGTGCCGAGAGCAGCAGCTAATTTGCATTTAAAGGGACACACACGAAACAACACGTTTTTACTGACCCTCAAAAAGGGACAATTTTAACATGCTATATAAAAATATCTGTATTTTGAGCTAAAACTTACACACTCTGGGGACATCAGAGACTTATTTTACATCTTGTAAAAAGGGCATTATACCACCCCTTTAAAGGAAAAGTAATGACCCTCACCCTTCTAAACCTGTATAACTGAAGGAGGAAAGGAGACATTTAGACGTTCATCTGCTCTTTTCTCATACCATGAACACATTCATACGACTTCATACAACTCGTGCACTATATGCAGGGTTGTAATGTCTAGACAAATTTTATGAGCTTTTTGTACAACATCTGCTTTTATTTTACAGCACCAGGGCTTGACATTAACACCCGCCAACCCGCCAAATGCGGGTGGATTTTGCGCGTGGCGGGTAACACAGTCACTCCAACTAGCCACTTTGGCGGGTTGAATAATTGTAGTCTTTTCAAAAGGCATCTGAAATAATTGTGACACTACAACTCCCATAAGTATTAGGGCTGTCAACGAATATTCTAAATTCGAATATATATATTCGAATAGTTTTAAAAAACAGAATTTCGAAGGTGAAAATTAATATTCGAATGTGGAAAAACGCCCGCGGTAGCAGAGGCGCGGCTGTCTGCTTTGCGAGTGGGCGCGCTGCCTGAGGGGTCATTTTATTTAACGTTAAACAGAAACATTACTAAAGTGTAGGCTACTGTACTGACTGAATAGATATTGCATGAATAAGGTAGGTTAGATACAGCAGTTTCATGCACTGCAGGCTTCCACTGGTTTGATTATTTACCGTTTCATGTCAAGGAAAAGTTCCATGTTTACCACAGCACAGCTCGCTCGGAGCGTTCAATGTCGGTTATATATACTGTAAAACTTCAATTAATGTTAATAATATTTGTTTCAATCACTGAATGAAGCCTGCTATATAGGCCTAAGAGTCGCGACCTTAAATTGCTTGCACAAAACTCTTGATCAGCACTCAACATTTGCTTATTGTTGTTGTACATTTAAACTGTTATGCACAGAGCGCGTGACGCCTCATTCGCGCCGCAAGACCTCCAGACGCGCGTAAACACGTCTTTACACTCGCGCCAGGCGCTCTATTCGCGTTTGGTGCTGAGGGTGAGGGCGAGAGAGAGAAAGAGTGCCTGCGAGTGAGCGAGAGTGAGTGAGGTGAGGTCTGTGGTCTTGGCCATTAGTTGATTTACTTGTTTTCGTGTAGGTAATACGTTGTCAAATATGTTTAAACTTAAATAAACTACCTACACAAGTAGTTATGTCTCTTTGTATTAATTTGTCCTGTTATTAACGTAATGCGCGTCATTGACATGCGCAACCAGATGTTCGAATAGTTCGAATATAAGCTATGTGTTTTTTTTTTAGAGGGAATATTCGAAGGTCATTTTTGAGCAATTTTGACAGCCCTAATGAGTATTGTCGCTAGTGACCGACAACAAAGAATCGAAGAGACAGCTAGCTGCCCTGCTGGAGTTATGTCGTATGCTGGTGGAGCAATGTGGCGACATATAATAGCCTACATGGTTTTATTTTAAAAAAGGAGCTTTACACACAACCTTATCAGAGCTAATGATAATGACCTGTATTGTTATATATTTATGTAGTCTTTATTTTGGTGTGTACAGTGGTTTTACATTTAAAAGGGTTGTAAATCAAGTTCAAGTAAATTTTAGCACGCCATAGTCAACTTTTATCAGGTAATTTCACAACAACAAAAATGTGGCTAGTTAAAATGCTGTGTGGCTAGTAACTTTGGAAAACCACTAGCCACATTGGCTAGTGAGCAAAAAAGTTAATGTCAAGCCCTGTACAGCACTAACCAAATAATACACAAACAGAACTTGAATAAATAAGCTACATGAAAAAAAGAGATACAGTTTTGGAACGACATGAAGCAGAGTGCAAATTACAATTTTTTGAAACTATTCTGAATATGACTTTGCCGGCCTTATTTCATATCAGATTGTCTCACCACACAAAAGCAAAAAAAAAAAAAATAGTCAAACAGTGCAACTTCCCCACAGCAACTCACACACTTTTAATCAGACACTAAAACTCACTGTGAACAACTCTCAATGTAAAAGTCTTCCCATACCAAACATGTTCTAATAAATAGAAAAAGAGCACACTTGATATTGGATAAAATACAATCCGATATGACAATAAATACACATTTATGTAGTATGATCTTTTTTAAAAGGCAACTTCTCATAATTCTGCATTCTTTGATGGGCAGCGTTTCTAAGAGCTCTATATACGATCAGGGTCTGTAATATACAAAATATACACAAATCATTCACTCTCAGGTTAAGAAATCTCTCACACACTCTCAGGTTAAGAAATCTCTCACACACACACCGAGTTTCACACACAACTAACTGCTTTCAGTCTTTTAGATGCTTGAATAGTGCTCAAGGTCACGGGACATGTCCTCAGGTAAAAGGTCAAAGGGCGCACTCTTCTTGTGCGTGTTCACAGGACCCCTGCTCTCCGTTCCCTGCTGGCAGCTGAAGGAACTGCGGCAACTCCAGGTGCTCTTTAGTGAGTAAACCTCGCTGGTCATCCACCCGACTGCACTGGGCACGGGACAGCAGCTCCACCAGAACTGGGGGACGACAGATCCGTTAGAGGACAATACAAGCTACGCCGGGCATATGCTTTTTGTTTAAAGGGGACATATCATGAAAATCTGTAAGCCTTTCACTAGCCGCGTTTCCATTACCCTTCAAATTGCGCAAATTGAAATTGCGAATTGAAAATACGCCCAATGGAAACACGTCAATTTCGCAAAAACTCCCATTTAATCGCAAAAAAGTTTTTACGCTCGCATGAGGCGGTTTTTCAGGGAATTCGAAAAAGAAATATTTTGCAAAACTGCAACGGAAACAGTTCTTGCGCATTAACAGGTCAGCTGACGTAGATGAGGCGGTGTGTTTGGACAGAATACGAGACAGAGCTCTTTATTAAATTCATAAAAGACAAAAGAATTACAGGAATAATGGATTCTAAACCTCAAAGAAATGCCACAATCAAGACCTTGAAGCAGATCTGAGGGAGAAACACCCAGAAAATCCTCATATGTGCCACTCACAGTATAAGGGTCGTTCCTGACCATTAATGCTTGGATAACACACATAAGTCTCCTTCGATTAATAATAATAATAATAATAATAATAATAATAATGTCTAGTGCAGTGGCTGGGACATACGCAAACCTACCAACATCCGTCGCCATGATTTCTGGAATGACTTATCGCGAGACGGAAAAAAATTACATTTTAGTCGCATAACATCGGTTAATGGAAACGCCGTCATTTCGCAATCGTTTTTTGTCAACTATTTAAAATAAATAAATAAATAAAAACGCAAATCTGTAATGGAAACGTGCCTTCTGAAAGCAGTTGAACTGAAGATTTATATTACATCTTGTAAAAAGGAGCATAATATGTCACCTTTAAGCTTTTTTAAGTGCGCACTCTTGCAGAGTTGCCATGTCCTCTTATTATAAGCATTTTTGGTCTTGTTTGATCTTGGCTCAAAGTTTGAGTTCTTAAAGTGGGCCGGTGTGGGTTGCGATGTTTTTGTCTTGTTTTCAATATAAAGCATTTAGATTTGTTTCAGTTTATTATAAGATTGTTATTGCGGGTTTTCTTGCAAATGCGATAATGTTTGTAAATGCGGTTGTCACTACCAGCATTTTTCAACAGTTAATTCGGTCGTAAAATGCGCGTGTCACTCACATAAATGACTGAACTGTGTGTTCAGAACTGGATTAAACACTTAAAGGTGAACTGACAACCATATTTAGATGCGTGGTTAAATTCAGGTAGTGACAACTGCATTTATAAAAAATTATAGGTTACATTATTTTAAGGTGTCAGTGTTACAGTGTAAGTACTGAGTAATATTAAGCAACTACATGTACTTACTATAGGGTTAGGGTAGGATTAGGGTTTGGTTGAGGGTTAGTTGCATGTAATTATGCATAATTTACTGTTATTACTATGGTAAGTACATGTAACATATGTAACAAGGACACTGTAAAATAAAGTGTTAACAAATTATATGAATTATACGAATTGAACAAATTGTTAATGACGCATTTAAATTTGCATATGTCTCTCAGCACTCGTGTTGCCAGAAAAAAACAGCGAACAAGCCCATAACAAACCACAATAAATCCAAATGATTTATATTGAAAACAAGAATCGTATGCATTTGAAAATAAAATAAAGCCCTTCAGGATGAGACATATCAGGGTTTATTTTGCAATAATGACTGGCTGATTGAACATTATCCCACTTACACGCCACGGCTACTTAAAATATTGTTAATTGTGAATGTGCATGTGGAGCGATACGAGGTCCGTGTTATTATTCTAAACCTGACAGGAGAATGTTGAATAAAGTATTTAAAAGAACATGTCATTGCATTCATCTCACATTGAATCTGCGATGACAGTCATTCAGCGATCTCAAATCAGAACAATTATATTGCAATTTAATCCAAATTTGCCAATAAATATATTAACCTTTGGCAGTCTGGAGTAATGATTCAAGACAGGTGTAAAAAATAATAATAATAATAATAATAATAATAAATAAACATATCTGAAAATAGATAAAAAGATCTAAATCAAATATATATAAATATATATATCTCTAAAAATGTATAAATGTAAAAAAGTCAATAAATATAATTAATAAAATTTAATAAATATAAAAATATAATGATAACATCTAAAAATAATTATTTAAAAAAAATAGACTATATAAAGTAATATTAATAACAATAAACATTATCAACTGCATTTAGTTGATAATGCTTCTGGTGGTTAATTCATCACAATGGATGCTAAATTGGAGAGCATTGCATTGTGGGATACAGTTTTCATGCAGCTGCTCTGGTTGCAAATAAATGTAGATTTGCAGTATATGAACTGCACACTATTTTCTTTCACAATCACTAGGCAGTGCGCACAAGAGATCACACACACACACACACGGATTCCTGCATAATTTGCATTTCCTGGCGCTTGGCTTTCGAGCTCATGCATAACTAGCATGTTTATATCCAGCATTACCGTCCATCTCCTGGTGTTTTCTGGGTCTGTGGTTTGCTTTGGGTGATGATGTAGAGGCTTGAGTCTCCAAACCAACTAAAACACACAGATACACACCGTTAAACAGTGAATGAGATCACTGGATCTCATGTCAGTTACTATAACACCTCCCCCATAATCCTGTTTTTAAAGGTGTGTGACGTGGCGCTCCGAGAAGAATGAGCTTTTAAACGCTGCTGTAAACCCTGCGATGACCCCTGAGCTTTCATTCGTGGTGCGCAACAATACTGTGACAGGGAAGTACAACAAGTCTAACGCAAACTGACGAGAGAGAGAGAGAGAGAGAGAGAGAGAGAGAGAGAGAGAGAGAGAGAGAGAGAGAGAGAGAGAGAGAGAGAGAGAGAGAGAGAGAGAGAGAGAGAGAGAGAGAGAGAGAGAGAGAGAGAGAGAGAGAGAGAGAGAGAGAGAGAGAGAGAGAGAGAGAGAGAGAGAGAGAGAGAGAGAGAGAGAGAGAGAGAGAGAGAGAGAGAGAGAGAGAGAGAGAGAGAGAGAGAGAGAGAGAGAGAGAGAGAGAGAGAGAGAGAGAGAGAGAGAGAGAGAGAGAGAGAGAGAGAGAGAGAGAGAGAGAGAGAGAGAGAGAGAGAGAGAGAGAGAGACTCAGACACTAAGATCTTTCTCCTGCAGAAAGACACAAGTGGAAAAGCTAAGGGATGTGTTGACTTAAGAACTAGGCTATATTTTGACATTTTATGAAAGTTTATGCATTTAACAGTTAAAGTTTTTCTTATATTTGGTGGAACTCATCTATTTATTTGTTTTAAATTTACCTTTTAAGTTTTGTTAAGAAATTCAAAATTAGGCAAACTATTTCAGTCTTCAAATAAAAGTACTAATTTGAATAATTTTGAGAAGTTGTCGTCTGTATTGTGTGTGTGTGTGTGTGTGTATACACATACATATACACACACATATACACATATATATATACATATATATATACATACATACATATATATATATATATATATATATATATACATATACATATATATATATGTATATACACACACACATAATATATATATATATACACAGTGTATATAATTGTATTTGTGATATTTTTTTTAATTATATCATTTCAATAGATTTTGTTATTATAATTAATACAATAAATTATTAGCTGTATATAATTATTAAAAGTATAAATATACAGTTATGATTTAGATACAATTTTAATTTAAAATAAAATATGCAAAATGATTAAAATCAATATCAGAAAATGATTATTATTTATATTTATTATAAGTATAATTATACAAATAATTATAATGACTTAAATATTTTTATTTAAATTAAACATTATACAATTTAAATAAAAACAATTAAAATAATGTATAATTTATATATAAAAAAATTATACACTCTAAAAAATGCTGGGTTGTTTTAACCCAAATTTGGGTTAAAACAACCCAGCATTTTTTTTAGAGTGTATATAATATAATTTATTTCATATAAATAAATTGCTATTGACAAATCAATTAACAACTGATAATAAAGCACCTTTAACTTTGTCCAAACTCATGGTTTTGCCGGCTAGACGGAACACGTTGGTGCTCGGGTTCAGAGGTTCATTTGAGCCACTCTGGAATGAGAACAAAGAAAAAAAAAGTTTATTATTATACTATATTTTCTTGTGGATCAGCACGAGTCTGGATTGAAGCGTTTACGCACCAGCGTGATCTGCACATCCTGAGGTCTCAGCTGCTGTTTCTGGAGGACGGGGGAAATCGCGTCGCCCAAAGTCTTGCTCGACTTCGCAATGAGGCCAATCGTTCTTCCTAAAAACACAATCTCCAGCCTGTGCACAAACACTTACAGGGTTATTTTAGTAAGCTAAAAACATAAAAAATTTAAAATGAATAAAAAACTGAAATGTAACTGAAATAAAATAAAATATAATTTCAGCTTGTGGCCAAGGGAACAGTTCTCATTTTCATTTAAGTTTATCCATGTACTAAAATAACTGAAAATAAAATAAAACCATAACAATATAGACATAAAAATAAAAATAAACTACTGTAATAAAGACAAAAACACACAACAAAGTGACTAAAACTAACAAATTAAAATGGAAAAAGTAAAAAAAAAAACTAATTGAAAATATTAATAAACAATAGTATCTTAATGGTACTAAAATAACACCCTGTAACTAGTCTAGATGTATAGTATTTAAAATGTCTTTATGCAATCATTGTCCAAGATTAATAACCATATTGTAATGCACAGATTAATATATACTGATACCAGTGAAAACTAACGCTAATGTCAATCAACCATCAGGTATTGTTATTGGCTGATGCTAATATTATCAAAATATCAGCCTAGATTACATATTGGTCTAGCGTTAAAAATGTTAGTTACCATGAGTTAAAAATGGACAATTCTTGTTTGTTTTGTTGATTTTTTGTGTGGAATATTGCATAAATGATTTATTGGTGCACATCATTACTGTTTTAAATTCATGTTCTTGGTGATCTTGAATCAGAATAAGTTCCTCTCGCAGCAGCTCTTCTCTGATGATGTGGGCGGGGCAACCTGTCACTCACATGAGATCCACCAATAGCAAACCACAGCCATCCAATCAATTCCACACAGACAAAACCAAGCCCCGCCCACATTTGTTCTTGTTCTAGAAGCGTTTCACTCGGATATACAGTCAAAACAAAAGTTATTCAGACACCAGATATATATTTTTATTTTTTTTACTAGTGGGTAGAGGACAGTAGAGCAAAATGAAGTAAACTGAAATATTCTTCATACAGTGACTACCAGTGAAATGTATAAAAATTGGGACCAAAAATTATTCAGTGACTTTGATCTGATCATGTTTTGCTGAAGTGTTTTTTCTTTAACTGCTAATGCGACCATTTTACACACAGACTGAACAGAATTAAACTTTGCGTGGTAATTTTTTTTTCCTAAACTGGTATTATCTAATTGTGTAGTTAAATTTAACAGCTGACAGATAATCAACATAATTAATGTGTGAGACAGTCTAACAGAAGGACGGACAAAACCAGTGAGATATCAACTGATTGGATAACTCAGAGTTATTATCATATTTTATTACCATTTTCTAAACTACAGCAAATAAACTGTGATAATGTGAGAAATGTGGAAGGTGTCTGAATCAATTTTGGTTAGACTGTACGTCATAACAGGAAAGAAAAGTCTATCGCAACTTCAGTTTCATGCTGACTACAACAGGGGTAGGAAACATTAAATATGTTAGTATGAAAACCATTGTGTTCATGAGCGTTTCTATATGAGACTCACATTAAAGTAACTTTGAGTTCCAAAGTGAGCTGTTGATCTCCACACACAGAGCTGTCCTGATCCAGAGAAAGAGGCTGTGGAGAAGCAAACACACAGCATTCAGTCTCTTCACAAATACTACAATGGTACGAAAGACAATCCTAGACCAATAGCATAAAAAGCCCAGAATCTAAATAAATAATATAGTATAAATACAACTTACTGAATCTCCAGAGCAACGTTTTATAAAGAATAACAACTTTTAGGGCCCTATCTTACACCCGACGCAATGCAGCGCCAAGCTCGATGCAAGTGTGTTTTGCTAGTTTCAGTCTGACGCAGTTATCATTTTCACGTCCTGTGCCACGTTGTTTAAATAGCAAATGCATTTGTGCACCCATGGGCTGCTGGTCTGAAAACGAGTGTGTGTTCAGGCGCATTGTTGTAATGTTGCTATTTTGAGGAAACAGAAATAGACTGAGCCATTGACCGACTGAAACCTGCTCTAAAGTCAATGGTGCAATATATATATTTTTGTTATTTAAAGAGCGCGTTAGTAATGTGCGCCTATAGGCGGGTCCACAGCGCGCGTACACTCCGCTTATTAAACACACAGGGACGCACAGCAGCACACACACAGTGTACACATTTTACAATGTAAAATTATTATTGTGTACATAAAGATATGGTGGAATCCGGCTTGTCCCGATGATGTTCTGCTTGCACACTTTAACCTCGCGCACGAGCAGATCCGTTTGCGCTCTAGAGACGCGTTCGGTCTTTCCACTATCAAATTCCGTCATGTAAATAGCGAATCCGCCATGGCACAAGCACAACTGGCATTTAAAGGGAATGGGAGATGAGACTCTGATTGGTTTAACACACATAAATCCCAAAACACACCCATTACTCATTAAGAGAATAGGGACAACCCTTTTAGACCATGCGCCGGGAGCACCGACCATTTTTCCCGTCGTTAAACTAGCAAAAGTGGATTCGGACACTCCCTAAGTGAACTTGCGCCCTGTGCTTAGTTTAGACCATGCGCTTAGATCGTTAAAATAGGGCCCACAGAGTGTTTTCAGCTATGGCTGAAATATAATTTGCATATAGAGTCTTAAACAGGACGTTTTTCAGCACTGCACATTTAATTCTCAGGGCCAGAATGAGGGCAGGACAGTGACATTGCACAACTAAATTAGAGTTTTTGCAGTAAGAAACCTGGACTAACTTCACAAGTGGATGTTATGGAAATTAAAAAAATAGACAGACAAAAGTGTAGAAAATTACAGACCGCCTGAAGGGAGAAGGTGATGAAAGAAATATGAGATGGGAGGAAAAATTATAATGTTAATGCTTTGCAAAGTTTCTCAGGGGAACGCAAAAGCATTAACATAATTTTTCCTCCATTCTCATATTTTTTTTCCTTCGTGTCCCTTTAGAAAATGCCACCTTTAACGTGAGAAAGTATATGAAAGTGCTGAAAATGTTGACCGGTGTTAAAGATCTTGGTACCACTTATTTAAATGCACCCTCATAATGCAATTATAATGATAAAGCGATTAAACTTTACCTCATGCAAACTTCGATCAAACTCAAACACGACTAGGCTCATAAATGTAGCGATCATAATGGTAGTAAAACATGGCATATGCCGATTTTAAAATCACAAGAAACATGCATGTATGTAAACACTTTAATTGCATCTGTTCACATGTGCATTTTTGGAGTGCTAAAGAAACTAAGCGATATGAATATAATGCAATATCATTGATGGTGGAAAACATTAAAATGAAGGCATTTTGAGGTTGGTCACCAGATGGAAGAGCTTGTCCAGTAACACACCTACTGTGTGTGCGCGAGTTCGTCATTTGTGTAGTGCATTAGTGTATTTGAATAATGAAGGTAAAAATAACCACAAATCTTAGCTAATAATCATAATAATGAAAATTGCTTGTAAACTGAAGAGGTTTACTTATGTCATGTGAACATCTTACTGCAATGAAGTCCTTGCTGTGGTTTTTGGAGATTATCACATTATTGGTGCACATGTAAACAGTCAGCAAACAGTTGTGTTTTTATTAAAGTTGTTCAAATATTACCTTTCATGCAGTGTGTAATAGAGCTGTTTGACAATGTAAAATGTCTGCAAAAGTCAAAGTGCAGATAAATGGAGTTATTGTGTCACTAAAGTAAGAATCGAATCTGAACTTGAAACGGTAATCAGTAATTCCAGTTTCATTTTCTGCTCGAACTTACGTAGGCTTGTAACTAATTAGCATAATGCCAGCCTCTGGTCTTGATTGGCTGAACAGCGTCTCTTAGCTCCGCCCTCAAACACTGTAGTTAATCTGAGACTGGAAGAGTTTGGTTCGTGTTGTTCATGTGGAGAAGACGCTGTTTTCTGAGACTGATACGGTAAAACCCACGCCATCGTTACTGTTCGTATCACTGAGTGTCAAGAGCTGATATTCAGATATGATAATGAGCGTTTGCTTTCTGACCAATCAGAGCAGACTCTAACATCTGACCAATCAGAGCAGAGCAGCTCTCAGAGAGGCAGGGCTTAGAGAGACTGAATCTTCGAATGAACCGTTTTCAGACTCTGAGAAATGAGGTGATGTGCAATGGATATTATGAGAACATTAAGGTGTTTTTTGATCTTAGATGCATGTAAACCTGTTGTAGGAGACTGAAACATCAGGAACCTTTAAAAAGGCATAATAGGGGCACTTTAACATTAAGATTCAAAAATACTGTAACAAGTACATTGCTGATTCATGCATTAAATAATGTTAACTAATTGGACTTTATTGTAAAGTGTACCAAAATCATGATGCTGGTTACTGGTTAGATGTAGTCGGTTGTGGACTGACCTTGTCTTTGCCGTGTAGGTAAATGAGCACGTCTGTCAGGGGAAAGCCTCTCTTCTCACACAGGCTGCTGAGCATGTCTCTGAGGGTCAGGCCCGGTCTGGCAGGGGCCAAGCTGGCCGTCCCGTCCGGCAGATACACACAACAGTACTTATCAGCTGTGGGAGAACCAGAACTCAAGGCCTCTGGATCAGAGGCGGCCACACTGCAGCGTCCATTCTGACAGAGAGAGAATCCAAAGTTGTGAATTTAACTTAACTTAAAGGTGCAGTTTGTACATTTTAGCGGCATCTAGTGGTGATGTTGTGAATTGCAACCAACAGAAGTTACGGTGGCCGACAGGAGATGATGTCGTTGTCCGAGACAGCAGAGAGTAGCCAGTTAGTCAATGCGTTTTCTTTTACAAAGATAAATTAAGAAATTCTGTTCACTTAATTTAGTAAAATGATAAGTTATTGCAAATATTATTGTTACTTGTTCATCATTGTGTCAGTGTTTGATTCGCTGACTTTAGCTAGATTCTTTGCACGAAGAACAACATGGTGACGAAACGCGTTTGTCCCTTTAGGGCCACCGTAGAAACATGTCTGCGCAAAATGGCTATTTCAAAGTAAAACCCGTGGTGTGTGTGTAGATAGAAATGGCTCATTCTAAAGTAATAAAACCATAGTGGTTCATTATGCAAGGTCATTACACACCAATGAAAACATAGTTATGTTTATGATATTGCATTCTGTCAACAGACCCTCCTAAATATTACACAATGCACCTTTAACAAACATTTGTGAATCAGCACAGGTTTTGTATGTCTTTTTGGTACCATTTGAATGTAGACCTCGTTGTTCTGAGCTTATTCAATTAAATGCACATTTATTTGTATAGCGCTTTTCACAATACATCATTTCAGTCCACATTACAATTTAGAGTGATCTGTTATCAGAGGTGACTGTCTAAGTTATGCATTTCAGAAATGTACATATACAAAATCACAGTTAGCTAAAAATGTATTAATTTGGACAATGTAATGATTTGAGGCAGAAACAATGAGCTCATTGAAGTAATGAATACTTGTGCACCTCAGTTTTTCTTTTAAACTCAAAAAGGCATATGATTAATCAGTTCCCAGAAGATATACAAAACATGTGCTGATTGAAAGAAAACAGTTGTCAAGAAAAAAATCTATCCAATATTTGGTGACAAAAGCATAATGAGAGATTTACAAGCAATTTAAATGGGTCCTATTCTGCTTTTTTTTAACATCATCTTTCTTCAGTGTGTAATGTTGCTGTTTGATCATGATAAAGCTCTGCAAAGTCACACAGTTCTTCTCTATATCAGTGTCAGTGTTTCTGAACTCCTGAAACGCCTCCATTGTACTCTTGAGTTTCTTCCGGGAA
This sequence comes from Rutilus rutilus, assembly GCA_021464565.1. Taxonomy (NCBI): domain Eukaryota; kingdom Metazoa; phylum Chordata; class Actinopteri; order Cypriniformes; family Leuciscidae; genus Rutilus; species Rutilus rutilus. The sequence continues at coordinate 38,619,296 of JAJAQA010000011.1, read as the reverse complement.
CGAACACGTCACAATATTCCTCATTTAAATAATTAATGCGCAGAATAAAGGGGCGGGGCCTGGTTGAGTTAGTTAGTAGTGTGTTAAACTGGCGGTTATGGGAAGGGGCGGGACATTTCCCAAACACACTCGAAGCACTCGACCAATCACAACACACTGATCCAGCCGACCAATCAGAGCACAGTGTGCTTTTCAGAAGGAGGGGCTTCATAGAGACAGGAACTAAACAGAGCGTTACTGACAGACTGGGAAGAGAGGAGCTGCAACAATGGAGAATATGAGGAAAATAATCAACATTTCAAAAGGGCACAATGGTTCCCTTTTAAAAGTCTGGCTATTTTTGACCAGGAACATGAAATTAGGTACTTTTCAGCACTATATGACATTGTAACACTCAAAACATCTATCAATTTATCAAAATGTGTCACTATAGTTTAGCTCTCTTGCAAGCACTTGTATTCCCTTCATGACATACACAATCTTGCAATCTCCAGGAACATTTGGTTTGGTGCAGATACCTCAGCTCGGCCGAATCCAGAGACCAACTCCAAGCTGCTGTTCGACTTCACCGAGATCTGAGACTCTTTACGAGACACCGACACATGCTGGTACGACTGGTCAGCTGGGAAACACAAACGCTGTCAGTGCAGTTATGAACAGTTCATGTTCAACGGCTAAACCGACAGAGAAGAGAATCACACAAACAGAACAACTGTGGGCATCTGCAAACCATCACAGGCGTGAAACATGCATCTTCATAAGACCAAATCTAATAGAGACATGCTTGCAAATACGTGCGCAAAGATACCACAGACAGATAGAGAAGTGTTGAGTCAGATGGTACCTCCCCATGAGCCTCTCTTCTCTAACCTCTTCTTCCTGTTGGCCTTGCTGTCTGACGAGGGCACTTTCAACTCAACGCTCTGTTCAAAAACACACAGTAAAATAGATGACTTTTTTCCACTGTGGTTATCAGTCTACAGTCTCACTGACACGCCATCATATTCCCACAGTGGACTGACAAACACTCTCACCCAATTAGACCCTTTTAAACATCTGCACTGTAAGATATAGAGAGATAGATAGATATAGATATAGATATAGAGATATATATAGAGAGAGAGAGATATTAGTACTGGGCAAAGATTAATCACGATTAATTGCATCCAAAATAAAAGTTTGTGTACTGTGTATAGTTATTTTGTATATATAAATACACACACATGCATGTATATATTTACGAAATATTTGCATGCATATACTTTATATATATTTATATATCATTTATATAATATATAAATATAAATATTTTATATATAAATAACACGTTTTCTTAAATGTATACATGCATGTGTGTGTATTTATTTATACAAAATAATTATACACAGTACACACACATATATTATTTAAACAAACTTTTATTTTGGATGTGATTAATCTTTGCCCAGCACTAATAAATCTATATGTTTTTTTTTTTTTATGGCCTATAATAACAATTCACGCGTGCAAGTAGAGTTTCAGAATTTACACTGCAAACTTAACTCAACATAAGATACAGCAAGAGGAAAATGCACTGCATCAACGTGATATTTTGCAATATTAATATCCATGAAGCAACAAACCACTGGAGCAAAACTTTAGAAAAAAAAAATTTCTTAAATTAAATTTATATAATAATATATATATATATATATATATATATATATATATATATATATATATATATATATATATATATATATATATATATATATATATATATATATATATATATATATATATATATATATATATATATATATATAGTACTTTTATTCAGCAAGTATGCATTAAATAAAATAAAAGTGACCGTAAAGTCTTTCACATAGTTATTGTAGACTTGTGTAAAATTATTTCTGAATATTTTAAAAAAATTGCATCACAGTTTCCATAAGTAAAAAATAAAGTCGGCAACACCTAAGCTCCAAAATTATCAAAAATATTTATTGTCAAGACAACTATCGCATAGCGGTAACGTTTCGAGCACGCAGGCTCTTCATCAGACTGTCATGATGAAGAGCCTGCGTGCTCGAAACGTTACCGCTATGCGATAGTTGTCTTGACAATAAATATTTTTGATAATTTTGGAGCTTAGGTGTTGCCGACTTTACTTTATTTTTTACTTGTTGTTTTTTAGTCGAGCACCCTTTTGAGATTGATGTGCGTGCTTTTGTTTCATTTTTCATCACAGTTTCCATAAAAATATGAAGCAACTGTTTTCAACATTGATAATCATAAATGTTTCTTGAGCAGCAAATCATCATATTAGAACGATTTCTGAAGAATCATGTGACACTGAAGACTGGAGTAATGATGCTGAAAATTAAATAAAGTTTTCAAATATATTAAAATAGAAGTCATTTTAAACTGTATTAATATTTCAAACTATATTTTTCTGCTGTATTTGAGATTAAATAAATGATTTTCAATGGTAGTTTTTTTTTTAAATGAAAAAAATATTTAACATAACTAAACCTGTCTTGAAGGGATTTTAAATGAAGTTACCTTTCTGTTACTGGGAGGCGTTGCGCTCTTTTTGGACATTTTGCTTCTGGGCTCCGGAGTCCCAGCGCTGGGAAGAGGTCGACCCTCCACACACGCCAGCATGCAGTTCTGGTACAGCGGAGAGCGAACAAACCTCGTGTAGCTGTCCATTTTCATTAGTTTGAAGATCTGCGGCGGGGGGAAAGAATAAACCGTTATCGTAAATCATTGCAGATTTTCTTTGTGCATGTAGAGTCAGAACACGGTTTCATAATATTGACCCTGGATCACGTCACCAGTCTCGAGTCGCACGGGTATATCTGTGGCAATAGCCAACAATACACTGTATGGGTCAAAATTATCGATTTTTCTTTTATGCCAAAAATCATTAGGATATTAAGTAAAGATCATGTTCCATGAAGATATTTTGTAAATTTCCTACTGTAAATATATAAAACATGTATTTGTGTGAGTGAATGCAGCACAATCGCCAACATAAATGAACAACTTTAAAGGAGATTTTCTCAATGGTTTGATTTTTTTGCACCTTCAGATTCCAGATTTTCAATAGTCGTATCTCGACCAAATATTGTCATATCCTAACAAACCATACATCAATGGAAAGCTTATTTATTCAGCTTTCAGATGATGTATAAAACAATTTCAGAAAATGTACCCATGTGACTTGTTTTGTGGTCCAGGGTCACATATTAGTTTTACCGTTCAGTTATTACATCATGTGACGCAGTTTTTGCAATGCCAGACATATTCATTTGTTATGAATAATCTGATCTTTTGGTCCAAATTGCAAATAATTAATATGGTTCCTTAATACACAAACTCCTTTTTATTACAGTCCCCCTGTAGTCAATAATTTTATCCCTTAAAACTCATCTTTGATCACTTGAATGTAACTCGACACCCTTGCCTCATTTAGTATGCGTGGTTCTATGAATATGCAAATGAGCCCCGCCTCCACTCACTCACTCAGCTCAGAGATCCACTGGTTGACGATCACACGTTGATCTGATTGGTTACAAGGTAGTTTGTGACGTCAGAAACACCAGCGATTTCAAAGCGTGTTTTTGAGACTGTCTTTGGTTCACTGCAGTTTTAAAGAGAAAATACTCAGCAATGGTGTCGACTTATGAACTTACACATTGTTTGTCTTAAAGCATATTAAACCGCACCACATTAACACATAAAGCAACATTAAAAACTTGATTTTCACCACAGGGGGACTTTCAAATTTCCAGCAAAAATAACTATGCTATGACACACATACGAGTAAATCACAGTATTGGTGTGTGATTTTCATCTTAGCGTGTACCTGTGCCTGTGCTTTATCGAACATGTCGGGTGTAGGCGTCTCCAAAGCGCTCACTTCCATCTGCGCCGTATCGTCAATATTAACCGCATGCAGAGAGCTTTCAGAGAGAAAACTGTCGTAGATGGAGCGTGCTTCTTTCTTCAGCTGAGGGGGACACATGCAATCACTTTAGGATGATATTAGCCTTTGATTTCCCATTGTGACTGAAGATTTTATGGAAGTCTGTTTCAGCCATGAAATAATAAAAAAAACAGGTAATTGCAACTTTTAATTGCGAGAAAGTCAGAATTGTGATAAAAACTCGCAATTGCAAGTTATAAAGTGTAAAATATGTGAAAATTATCACACAAAAAAAAACGAATTGCAAGTTAATATCTCATATTTCAGACAAAAAGAGTCCTAAAGCCCTATTCGGATGGGACTAGTTCTCTAAAATGATGTTTGAGTTACAAATCTTATCACTCGAAGTCTGTGGTTTCATGCATCATGTGTTTATTACAGGGGTCGAGTGTGTGTTTTCCAGACGTGGGCGTCACAGAAGGTCATGTGCTGTGCTTGATACGTATGACATGTGTCTTTTTAATGTATTATTTGTTCATATAATTTGAATTCATTATAAAAACCCTATTAAGTAAATGTAACGAGTTTATAGCAGTGGCGGTTTATGCTAAACTTGCATTAGTGAGCAGAGAAATCTAGACAAGCATCTTACTCTTACCTGACACTGATATTAAAATGCGCAAGTCTTCGCAGTTTCTGCGATTTGGCTCCATTTATTGATAATATAGTTTCTTTTTTCGTCGGATACCATTGAAACTAAACTAAAGCATGCTAAAGATTGGTGTGCAAATGGTAAAAAACAAACGAGAAGCGTTGGAATAATACAACATCAGCAATCACAGACGTTCGCATTCGGACGGGATTAAATTGGCAAAGGAAGTCTGTGAAACATGAAATACGCCCCGGAAAACTAGTCCAATCCGAATAGAGCTTAATAGTGAGTTATAATCTCACAATTGCGAAAAAAAAAAGTCAGTTGTGCGATAAAGTCACAATTACCTTAGTCTATTTTTTTGTTCCGTGGCGGGAACATGCTTCCATCATACAGTCAGATCATACAGAGAAGAATGAAAGATGCAGATGACAAACATTCCAGAAATGCATTTTCTAGCAAATATATATAATGCTGGGATGAGCATGTCACCCACTGGTTTTTAAGCTGAGCTTAAAAAAAAAAAATGCTAAAAATGCTTTTCTTACTCAGTGTTTTTGTCTTGTTTTCAGTCCAAATATCTAAACATTCTTAAAGGGGTGGTATAATGCCCTTTTCACAAGATGTAAAATAAGTCTCTGATGTCCCCAGAGTGTGTGTGTGAAGTTTTAGCTCAAAACACCCCACAGATATTTTTATATAGCATGTTAAAATTGTCCATTTTTGAGAGTGAGCAAAAACGCACCGTTTTGTGTGTGCCCCTTTAAATGCAAATGAGCTGCTGCTCCCGGCACAGGGGGCGGAGCTTCAAGAGCTCATGTTTCTTTTACCTCACACAGACATGCACTGAACATTTCAAAAACGTTTAGCCTTTCGCAAGACACAAGGAAAGACCTCTTATCTGTCCGTGTTTAATGGCATCATGAACTTAGACCTAGACTGCACTACAAAAAAAGTATTTTTATCTTGATTCCAGTCCAAATATCTAAAAATTCTTAAATCAAGAAGTATTTACTAGATGAGTGTACTATTATGTCTTGTTTTCTAGGGGAAAAAATCTAAATGAAGTGAGTTTTTGCTTAAACAAGCAAAATTATCTGCCAATGGGTTAAGAGAAATAATCTTGTTTCTGTTTGAATTAACATTATTTTTCTCACCCCATTGGCAGATAATTTTGCTTGTTTTAAGCAAAAACTCACTTCATTTAGATTTTTTCCCCAAGAAAACAAGACATAATATCTTATGGCATTTTACTACTTTAGTAAATCCATCTTGATTTAAAGGGGTGGTTGATTATGATTTCACTTTTCTAACTTTAGTTAGTGTGTAATGTTGCTGTTTGAGCATAAACAACATCTGCAAAGTTACGACGCTCAAAGTTCAAAGCAAAGGGAGATATTTGCTTTTACAGAAATCACTTTTTAAGGACTACAACAAACGGCTGGTAGAGACTACACCACATTCCTCCTGGGTTAGTGACATCACAAACCCTCAAATTTACATAAACCCCGCCTCCGGGAATGCGATTTATAGATTATCAAGACAGAATATGCTAATCAATGACTAGAAGATAACTACACATAAGCTACATAAATTCTTCAACTAACCATTCAGAAATGTTGTCCACATGTTGTCACTTCTTCTTGAGTCTCTCCATCTTTCTGACTCCGGTTTGAACATAAAAGGCTAAAAGTGTTTGAAATGTTCAGTGCATGTGTGTGTGAGGTAAAAGGACACAAGCTCTTGAAGCTCCGCCCCCTGTGCCGGGAGCAGCAGCTCATTTGCATTTAAAGGGACACACAAAAAGGTGCATTTTTGCTCACCCTCAAAAAGTGACAATTTTAACATGTTATATAAAAATCAGGGTTTCTGCAGGTTTCAGGAAGTCAAATTTAAGACCTTTTTAAGACATTTTAAGACCATAAAGATTGAAATTTAAGACCTACACGACGCATTATCCAAGTTAGATAGATAGTTACCTCGGGATCATTAGAGTATCTATCTTTCTATCTTTCTATCTATCTAGGATTATCTGATGTGTGTGTGTGTGTGTGTGTGAGAGAGGGAGAGGTAGATTTTTTTTTTTTATAGAAAATTTTACTTTTGCATATTATACTGTAAAAACACAATTATTGTTGATTTTAGTTGATCATAGTTGATCATAACTAGAGAGGAAATGATGAGATGTTTAAAGTGACCAAAATGATCACGGTTATCACAGAATCCTGTTCAAAAAGTACTAATACTACAGAATGAAGTCAATTCAACAAGTTTTATGTCGAAAAACAGCAAATAACAAATTGATTAGCATCAATTTGCACTTTTTGTTTACGTGAACATTAAAATACCATTAAAAGTGATGGCCAGATTTTAAAAGAGTGTCTTGCAACATGTTATCTACTAACATGTACAAGTTCAAATAAAGTTTTGACAAAAAAGGTTTTATACAAAGATAAACCTCATATTTCAGCGTTTAAATATTTTTTTTTATAAAAAGAATGAGTCAAAAAAGATAAATTACTGACATTTATACATTAGCTTATATTTATTAGTAGTGTTTGGGTGCACCCCCATCCTTCATGTTGACCGAGCTTTCAATGTTGTTATGGAAAGGGGTGATTGGTTGGTTCCTGTCACATGACCTGCGGTGCGTTTGCGGCATTCTGAAAAGTTTAGATTTTTTTCATTTTGTTGCGTCTGGTAAAAAAATTACCGCGTCGCTTCAATTATGAGCTCTTGCCGCACGCCTACATTTGAACAAACTTGAGCGCGCAAAAGACGCGATATGTGAACGGCCTCTGGCGAGCTAGCTCATATCAAGCCACGAGCTACTGGAGCACGCGAGCGGCGTGTTGGAGACTCCTGCTAGGGCTCCGCTTTGTAGGCTACAACTCCATACTTTTTTGCTACTTTGTAATAACTTTCTGCGGCCAGCGTTTCTGGAAATGAACGAAGGTAAACACTATTTAAGACCTGACTAAATGAAATTTAAGACCTAGGATGAAAATCTGGCCGTTTTTAAGACTTTTTAAGGCCTTAAATTTAAAGTTCAGAATTTTAGACTTTTTAAGACTTTTTAAGACCCCGCGGAAACCCTGAAAAATATCTGTGGGGTATTTTGAGCTAAAACTTCACACACACACTCTGGGGACATCAGAGACTTATTTTACATCTTGTGAAAAGGGCATTATACCACCCCTTTAAGAATGTTTAGATATTTGGACTGAAAACAAGACAAAAACACTGAGTAAGAAAAGCATTTTTAGCATTTTTTACCCACTGCACCACCAGATGTTTCAGGATTCAAACCATTAAATGAGGAGCAAGTTCCTGTTTTACACTAAGATCAAGCAATGTTGCGCCACATTCTAGTTTTGTTCCATTGCATCTCTCGCGATTAGGAGTGTTTTGGAGATCAAGTGCTATTGTGCCGTTGAGAAAGGCGTTAACTTCAAGAAGACTATAGTAAGTGTCCATTAGTTTGAGTAAGTGTCTGTGAAAAACACTGAAGTGCAATTATTAATATGGCATGCATTTCACACGACTGCACATTCACATATTAAACATCATAAAGATGCAAATAAAATCGAGTCCAATACACACACACAAGCATTTCTTACTCATTTTAAGTCATAATGCATCTTCAAAAATCCCAAACTGGTTTTTCTTGGTTTTAATGGGATTTTTCCCCTTTCTAAAATTAGATTTTCAATTCCCACGTCAATTTAAGGAGTCTTTGCATACCTCTTCCAGTCTCGTGGACGGGATTTTCTTGAACTTCTCACAGGCTTGATAGAACAAGATATTCTCAGCACTCACTTCTGATCTGAGAAACTCCTGTAAAAAAAAAAAAAGAAAAGAAAAAAAAGACTGAAAACTTCCCTTTTGACCGGTAACTTTGTGAAGCAACACATTGTGAAACACACATCTAGTTCTAATAACCTGAAATGCAGAAAGCCATCGCTCTTGAAACGTATTAGAGAGATACTCTACGATTTTCTTGCACCCGGGAACAATACAACACTTCACAAGGTACAAAAGCTGTCACTGGGACAGTACCCTTCAAAAGGACTCTAATATGTACCATTTAGGTACTAATATGTACACTTTTGGTACCAATATGTACCTTTGAGGGACTAATATGCACTCTTTAGGTACAAAGGTGTACCTTTTGAAAAGGTACCGCCACAGTGACAGCTTTTGTACCTTTCTTTCCTGAGAGACACCACAAAAAGTTTGCCAAGTCTTTCCTACAAAAGCAAGGCGGTATTTGATTGGTCAACTTAAGCGTATCCATAGCAGACTGGTGGGCGTGGCCTCGGACGGCAACACGCCCAGTGCATTATGGGTATTGAAGTTTTCCTACCTATTTGGCAAACGGGAAAACAACAGCCTTATTTCTCGGTTTTCTATAGTCAGACAGCACCAATTTCAGAAAATCATGTGTTAATGTTTATAATATCTTCATGCCTTATAGTCGCATTCAGTAGATTAGAGCTGGACAGTAATATAGTTACATTTTGTGACGATACAAGCAATTTAAGCAGCTGAGATTTGCTATATTGCTTTACGTGAGTATATTGTATGCATGTGGATAAAGCTTAATAAACCTTGTTTATTTTATTTATGATTTAACGCGATATCAGCAGCAATGGCTATAGTCATGACAATCAACAGTATTTCAATTTTTAAAATAACTATGATTACAAGCACTTCAATACTTAAAAAAAAAAAATCAATATACATAAATAGTGTGGTATATCTCTAAATGCTCACAGAAACTATATATATTTTTCTACAACGATTAAATCATCTTATTTGCATCTTTATTTAAATATGGATGGCAATATTGATCTTTATATAAGATTTTAAAGCAGTCATAGATCAGAAGCTGCACACAAATACAACAAGACACAAAAATGTAATTAAAGAATAAATATATGAAAAAGCTAAAAGGCACAGTTAGGATTAAGCACATTAACACTAACCCACAGATATGGACCGTTAACAATATTATAGATAATGTGAATAAATAAAAAGATATATTACTAAGCTAAACAGTGGGAATTTTGTGGTATGAAGACTGAAAACTTACAGTAAAGTATCGCACGCCGACATGGTCCTCAAGCAGCCGCTCGAAACACACGGCCCAGCTGACCACGCGACTGGCTGGACCACCTGACCCGCTCGAGCGCTCTGATAGGCTGGAGCTGCTGCCACTGCTGGATAACTTGAGGTTCAGTTCTGTACAGGAGTGCGAGGGTGGGCTGAGTTATTGACATGATTGTGATCGGACCACGAGAAGTTCTAGTAGGCCTGTCTCCATTCTTCATTAATGATCTGATCAGGGTTATTTGGTCTAATCGCAATTATTTGAGATAACTGCAATAATTGTCATCCAAATAAAGGACATTTAAGCGCTTAAAGAAATGCCATCAAACGTACAATATCGTGTCTACTTTCCAGTGAAAGAATATAATAAAAATAATAATAAAAGGACTGTGGATTTAATCATAAAATAAAAAAAAAAAATAAATAAATAAAATAAAAATTTCTAAGCATTAACCAGGTTTAGTGTTTTGTTCTTCCTTCACATTTAAAATATGTATAAAGTATTTTCCTCATATCATTTAATCAAACTTGTACAAAAAATCCCATCCAGATATCACTTTTGTCCACTACTGTGTAATATAAAGATATTTTATTATTATAATAAAATAGGCCCATATGATTCACTTTAAGGTATTTATCTAAGTCAATTATTTGGTAAAAAAAAAAAAAAAAAAAAGAGGTAAACTACAGCTACTACAGAAAAGCAGGAAAAGCATTCATTGACAACATTAATCACATATTAGTATTTGTTTCTCTCTTGTTTTTGCATGTGTTCATAATTTCTTGCATGACCAAAAATTATGTCCGCACAATTTGTCATGTTTCATAGCACTATTAAAACAATCAAATCCAAGCGCAACTACACTATTAATGTTGTTTATATGTCTATGTGGTGTTTTTAATATGCAAATCATGAGTAAATTCATAAGTCGACACCATTGCTGAGTATTTTCTCCTTAAAACTGCAGTGAACTGCACGCTTTGGTGTTTCTGACGTCACAAACGACCTTGTAACCAATCAGATCAACGTGTGATCGTCAACCAGTGGATCTCTGAGCTGAGTGAGTGAGTGGAGGCGGGGCTCATTTGCATATTCATAGAACCACGCATACTAAATGAGGCAAGGGTGTCGAGTTACATTCGAGATATTTTAAGGCATGAAGATTTTTTTTCTTCAAGGAAAAAACATTAAATGTGTCATTTTGGGGATAAAAGATGAGTTTAAAGGGATAAAATGATTGACTACAGGGGGACTTTAAAACAAAAAAATATTTTTGAATAAAAGGTAAAGATGTTGATTTTCCTAGGCCAGACATAACTTTTGTCTACTACTGTTATTATTATTTAATAGATTCAAAGTAAAAAAAATAAAAAAAAATAATAATAATCATGTATTAGGTTTACATTATTAGTGACATGAACAAAACAGAATTAAATTGTTAATAGCAATTATTTGCATGACAATTAATTGTCAGCATAGAGTTGATGATGGTGACAGGCTCATTCTACAATGTAAAGAAATTAAACTTACCGCCATCAGAAACCGCCTGGGTCTGCAAGAGCAAAACACACACACACACACACACACACACACACAAAATCAGTCTACCATGAAATCAATGGGCCAGTGGTGTCATAGACATGAATAAAAACAAGAAATACATCACAGGAAATCGCATTTTAACAGCTGCAAACTTTTTTCCTCAGCTCACAGGAAATGGGTGTGTTGTTCAACATTAACAGCTCATTAGAAGACATGACAACATGTCACATGTGAGCAGAAAGCATGCAAGGCGTTAATAGTGAAATTCACTTTCTACTAATTCTCTGGCCAAACTCATCCGTGTGATTGAACGCCTCGTCGCCATGAAAACAATGTGGAAACCTGATTGAGAAATGCTCATTTTCTCAGTGGCTCAACAATGCATTTGTTTTTTTCTTCTTACACATGGATTTAGCAAGCGACCAAAAGTCACACCTTAGAAGATCATCATTATTGCAGAATAGCCTTGAAGCCAAGCTATACATCTGATCAGTTCATGCATTTCCTATGGAATCAAACCCTTGACCTTTGTGTCGCGAGCGCCAATCATAATAAACCCTTTGAAGACTTTCAGATTCAGCTTAACTTCAGGGACGAGTTGTTCAAAAGAGAAGAAAAAAAAAAAAAAAAGGGATTCTGAAATCAGATAAGAAACCAAGATTGGTTTTTGTGGTTCAAAATGTCAGTTTATGTGAGATTGGGATTCCTTTGATCCGGGAAAAACAGGATTATCCTGGTCCCAACAGAAGGGTGGATTTCAGGAACAAAAGTGTAACAACATTTGTATCATGTAATATATACACACATTTATAATTATATTTCACTCTTGCTTTTTAACTATTAAAGTAATAGCGTAGAAGTAGACATAAGGCTACTAGCCTTTTAATTACAGTAAAGTTAAAAAAATAATGTTGGTACCATAAAATAATCCTCCAAACTGTCAATATCAAACTAAAAAATGTTTTTTAATCACTTTATATAAACTGCATTGGCACAATCATCAGAGATGAACCAGACGAAAGTAGTTTCTAATAACTGCATCCCTTAATAATTTATTTTAGATTTTTGTGGGTCACATGAGGGGCTACGGAAACCCTAAAGGGACAAATATGAGACGGGAGGAAAAATTAATTTTAATGCTTTTACGTTCCCTTGCAAATGTTTTAAGAGACTTTGCATTCATTCTCACTCGAGTTCTTTGCCAATGAACACAAACACACAAAAGCATTAAAAAACATAATTATTCTCCAATTTCATATCTCTTACAAAAGTAAGATGGATTCTACATTAATTTGGAGATTAAATAAGAAAAAAAATATATATATAAAATCTTTAATGTTAGGTGTGATTAATTACAGAAAAATTTGTAATAAGTTTTTTTTTTTTTTTTTTATCGATTGTCGGCACTAATACAAATATGAATCACATTTGCCTTTAAAGACATCCAAAGACTTCCCAAAAACGAATTTACCAACTTCAAGGGACAAAATTGTCCTCAAATCAAACACACACAGACAGTTTGCAAACACAAGTCCCCTCAGACTCGTTGTGGATGGAAAAACAGAGCAGGACTAGAAGAAAACATCTGTCATGCATCAGAGATCAGCTGAATGGTCAACCAAACACCCACAAATATCTTGAGCATAAAGTTAAAATAGTAACAAGGCTAAAAACATGATCATGATCCCACAATAAAGCAACTCCCGCATCATCCTCATCAGAACAAGCCAATCAGAGAAGCCGCAGGCCTGAAGCGGACTCACCATCTGACCCGCCGGCACTGCCAGAGTCTTCATTTTCTTGGACATGTCCACATCAGGATCGGGTCGAGCGTGCCCGTCTCTCTCTCCGAAACACTTCCCTCTACAGACTCTCTGCCTGAAACACCCTCTTTCTTACAGCGCTGTCACTTCCTGTTCGAAAGGGAAGTCTTACCATAGCAACACACCGCAAGAGGAACTGTGGTTTGTCTGCGTAAAAAAACCTCCTCCTCGAGTGCAAGCAGGGCTCTGTGTGGTACGAGACCCACCTAACCCTGAGCCCATCCATTTAAACGAACAGATCAATGAGATCTACTGTGAATAAACACCGACCACAGAGGAGAACCTCATCCGGAGGCACTGAAGCAGCCAAACCACCAGTCTCACAACATGGACATCTTTATTGTGAACAATGTGTCATATTGTGATGAGAGCAGACAGATTACTATGGGAGATAATGAATAATAAAATAATACATACTGATTAACTGACATGTGATTATTGTCAGGTCAGAGGAACTATGGTTTGATATTACCTTTAAAGGGATATTTCACCGCTGGGAAGATGAATGTGTGTTTAAATTGGGTCATTTATCTAGTAGAAATGTGACGTTATTTTAGAAGTTGGTGCCTTCTAGACTGAGAAAAGCCAGAAAATGTAGTTTTGGCTCATGTGGATGAAAGACTACAACTCCCAGAATGCACTTGCTTCAATGCCCTACGAGGACACTCCCAAGCCACGCCTACCGGTTACAGAGGGCAGTATCGGGAGAAATGATACAGCTAGGCTACTAGTGGACTCGAAACTGAAAAGACGGCGTTTTATCGTGAGATCCCCCTATGGGCGGGTTGAACACATGCGGAACGAGCTCCTCCTACTGGCTGGAGTCTCTCGCCTCTGGACAAAAAAGCCTCTGATGAGCTAAATTACGAGGTTTTTTTCCAGACACACAATACAGAAATCTCTGGTCTCAGGGGGACATGAGGGAGGGAAGCACGGTCACTCGAAAATACTACCGGGTTTCTACAGAGACAAAGCTTAATGCTAATCGGTGAAGTATCCCTTTAAACAATGTGTCATATTGTGATGAGAGCAGACAGATTACTATGGGAGATAATAAATAATAAAATAATACATACTAATTAAATGACATGTGATTATTGTCAGGTCAGAGGAACTATGGTTTGATATTACCTTTAACATTTTTGCTTGCCTTGTATAGCTAAAAACTTGCTCTATATAGGTTGATGACAACATGCCCTTCTATTGGGTCAACTGTACTTTTTAATAACAATATATTTGTATAACAGTCTCTCCATTAATAGGAAACAAAAAGCAATATCTACTTGGGAATTTGAAGGACTAAAATAATAAAAATGCCAAACAAATAGGGAAAGTCAGAGTAAGATAAGATAAAATTAGCCCTGTGGGGTAAGATGAGCCACCAGAATTGGCACAGAAGGTCCCAAGTAGCATGTCGTTACTAGTTTTTTTAAATTATTGTAGTTAATGGGATTATTATTCAGTATTTCCATTAATTAAATGTACACCTCAGACATCTTTTGCTCTACCTTTAACATTTTTGCTTGCCTTGTATGGCTAAAAACTTGCTCTATAAATGATGCTAATATTGGGTCAACTGTGTTTCTCAAGTGATTTTTATAACAGTCTCTCCATTAAAAGGAAACAAAAAGCAATGTGTATTTTGGAAATTTGAAGGACTAAAACAATAAAAATGACACAAATCTAATAAGTAGGGTAAGTCGGAGTAAGATGAAGTAAAAAGATACACTTTGATCATTGGGGTAAGATGAGCCACCAGAAATGGCACAGAAGGCCCCAAGTAGCATGCTGTCATAGTGTTATTATTTTTTTTAGATGTTTTTGAGCCAGCTTCTTCTTCAGCTCCGACTTCGCGTGCAGTCGTGCACGAGCACAAAACCTCACAACACCCTCCCCCCCTGTCGGTGATTGGCTGGAACACTATTTGTTTTGGTTTTGAGTGGTTTGGTGAAACCAACTGTTTTTGTGTGCAGATCTCAGAGCCTAGGCTGCCTACAGAGACGCGGTTTTTAGATGAAAGATTAGATGAATGTGATCATTTATTTTTTGGGCCTGAAATCACTGATACAACCTTTAAATGTGTAAATAAAAATATAAAAATGCCTATATAAATAACAGAATAATATTAACTTTCAGATGAATCTCTTTTATTGGGATTCTGCTTTCTCTGTCATTGGTTATTCAATTATTCAACTAAATTGTCAAAATTAAATTTGAAAGAGAATAGTTGCTTTAGTATTTTACATTTACTTAAAAAAATTATATATATATATATATATGTGTATATATATATATATATATATATATATATATATATATATATATATACACATACATACATACACACACAAGAATTATATAAAAAGTAATTTATACATTCTGTAAAAGTTTAGAATGGGGTTGGAGTAAGATGACCGCTTTGAATAATTTTACATTTTGTTCACTAAACATATCTTTAATATGTTACTATTTATATATGATATATATATATATATATATATATATATATATATATATATATATATATATATATATATATATAGATAGATAGATAGATATAGATAGATAGATATAGATATAGATATATGAGGTAAATGCACATTGGAGAGGGGCATCTTTCCCCATGTTACCCATTTGAACAACACGTTAAATCAAAGGCGTTTGTATTCATATTTCATACAGATTTTCCTGATTCTATAGAATACCTGACACTCGCTCGAGCGCATCTTCAGCACGCGACCTCTGCTCAACTTGATCTGTAAAGATGCTCCTCTGGCCAGCCGACAGAAGCTTTGGCTTAGAGTTCTTATCGCCACCATAATAACACCTGAACTAGAGCCGAGAACACTGGAGAGAGACTTACTGTGTGTTCACCTGCGTTACACACCACACGCGTTCATGAGCGTTCGACGCGCCTCAACTTCAAACAGGTGAGCGGGGAATCAGCTGACACGCATGCGCAGACCGCTCAAAGGACTTTTATATTGAATAAAATAAATATTTTAATTAATTAAAATAAAATAAAATAAAATAAAATAAAATAAAATTAAAACAAAACAAAACAAAACAAAACAAAACAAAACACAAATAGAATTAAATAAATAAATGAATAAATAAATACATAAATAAATTACCGGTGCATCTGGATCTGCCTCCCTCTGCTGACTGGCTAAATAAGCTACAGTTAGCTGTGATGTAGATGAACTGAATGACCCATATCTTGGGGCAATTTTCGTAAAAGAATTGAACATTATTCAGTTCACAGTATTTCCTTGACATATTGGAAATATGATATTGTGTTTGTGTTCAGCATGCAAACTTACAGCTACAGTGCTTCCGGTAACTGTTATTTCCTCTATGAGGAGACATTTTTTCCTAACATCTAAATACAAAATAGATGCAGATGTCAATCAGGGAAAAAATGGTTCATTGCAGTAATGCATCACTGTTTGTAATGGCTTTTTGTGTTTGGGCATCTGATGGCAATCTCTGAATTAGCCAAGTTATTTCTTAATACAGTGTTTGATTTTGAATTTTTTTTATTTTTTTTATTATTATTATTATTATTATTTTTTTATTTTTTTTTAAGTATAGAAGTGATTTAACCCACTGTTAAAAACTGTTAAAGAATATCATGTTGATACTGAATGCCTTTCTTTAATTATAAAATAATACTTGCTAGGCTACTATAAGAGATATACACAACACAACTTATATTCATGGACTAACCAAAGATTATCTTACAACTTAAATTTTATCACAAATGGTATTGAAAAGGATACTCAATTTACAGGTCAAATTAAAACGCGTAGAAAACCAAACAATTGATTTCATATGTGAAGCATCTCTTCTTCGTGTTTGTCCTGTGTGCATCACATAAGCAAAGCAGTCCGCTGTATATATAAATATATTCCTGTTCCCGCAGGGTCATTGAGGTGATTTGCATGATTATCAGCATGTATATCAGTCAATATGCGTCAATGAACAGAGCTCTGCTGTCCGAGAGACACACACTCCTGCCTGAAACACACACACAGAGGATCTCAGGGAAAGGATGGTGTTGGGACGAGGGATCATGAGAGTGTTTGGCGAAACGCTGCTCATCACTGTCTGTCTTCTTCATCTCTGTAAGTATTTCTCTGCATATATTAAACCTGATATAGTTAAGTTTAATATACTTCACACAGTAAATGCCTGATCGCATGGAAACTAACCTGATATTGCTCAGTGAGTGAGTGTGTTATTTTAGTATCATTGATTATATAGTTTTTATTAATGTTTCGAATAAGAATATTAGTTGAGTGCGGTCTTACCCGTTTCATTTATGCATGACTCTATTATGTTTATTAGTGTATTGTGTGATCCAATAATTGTAATGAGAAATGCTGAAATAAAATCAGTTTAGCATTCTTTGTATTTTAAGTTTATTTCAGTTAATGTTTATTGTAAGTAACAAAACTTTTTTTCATGATTTTAGTTTTAGTTAACGATTATAGCCTACAAGGACACCTACTTAAAGTTCATTTTTATATTTCTAATCAACTTTATGAGCTACAAAACAATCATAGAAATCACCCTTTGCTAATTGATGATTGTGCTGTTGATTTCCCGCCAAAATAATATTTTTTTTTTTGTTTTTTTTACAAATAAATATAAACAGGATGAGAAAATCAAAAAAGATAACGCAATTTTTTAACGTAAAAGAACGCAAACAAGATTTCCATCTTTAAATATTGTGAGATTAATATTTAATCCAATATATTTCATCCTCTCTCTCTCTCTCTCACTTGCTCTCTCTCTCTCTCTCTCTCTAAATGTAAATGCATTTGTGATCTTAATTAATCCCAATGTATCAAGTGATTGTCCTTTTTGTAAAATGAGGGAGACCATTTTTCATTGTTTTTTTTTATTTTTATAATGGTCAAGACTGTTGATGTTCTTTTCATGAATTTTGGGGAGATTTTTTCTTCTAAGATTTGGATTCTTGGACCCATAGTGTGGCGCAAGGAATAAAAAGTCAATTGTTGATTTTTTTTAATCGGACAAGCCAAACTTGCTGTTTACATAACCAGGAAAAACAAAATTGACGGTAGAGAAGGACAACATGTGGTTATTGTATTTACAAATATGGTAAAAGCAAGGGTTATGTTTGATTTCAAGTTCTATAAACTGATGAATGATTTAGGAGCTGTTGATTTTTACTACCATGTTACAATAAGTCTTGATTTTTGTACCTCTTTTTTGTTTTTGTTTTTGGATAATGTGATTGGATGTTTTGCTGACGTTGTAATAAACTCAAAAACTCTCTCTCTCTCTCTCTCTCTCTCTCTCTCAGTGGATCAAGGCATTGGACAATCTGACACATGTAAACTGGATAAATGTTGTAACTGTTTTTATAACGCGTCACAAAACTCGACCAATGGTCAGTTACATATCATATCATCTTTTATTCACTCATATGTTTAGCAACTGCTGTATGATAAAAGAACGCAAACAAGATTTCCATCTTTAAATATTGTGAGATTATAATCCAATATATTTCATCCTCCCTCTCTCTCTCTCTCTCTCTCTCTCTCTCTCTCTCTCTCTCTCTCTCTCTCATTGGATCAAGGCATTGGACAATCTGACAGATGTAAACTGGATAAATGTTGTAACTGTTTTTATAACGCGTCACAAAACTCGACCAATGGTCAGTTACATATCATATCATCTTCTTATCCAATCAATTAAAACTATATTAAAATGCAGCTGGTTGTGTATAAAAATTAGCGGACACAAGTTTTAAGAATAGTTTTTTGTAATCAACTACAAATCACTAATGTTACGAATTAAAATAATTTTTATTTTAGAAAACCAATGCAGTTTATGAAACTTCTGTTCTCATTCTCCTTATAGGTGTTCCAGAAAACTGCACGATAAAAGGTAGAATTAATGCCTGAAACACACACTGATCAAATCGATGCTGCCGATTGATCCTCATAAAGAACGTTTTCCATGTATGAAATGTATGATGACCTTTGACCTTTTGCTCTCCTTCCCAGCTTTTAATGTGACCATAAAAACCAATTCGTCCTTCCCAGTCGACGAGCGTTCAGACGTGATCCTGACATGCGTTCATGATCTTCCCAATGGCTCCATCATCAGCTGGATGAAGGACAATGAGTTAGGCCTACAAGAAGAAACATCAGAAACATATGAGATCAAGATTATTTTTAAGGCCGCATTCATCCTCTGTAAGGTTAAGAGTGATTGTGGGGAATTCAACTCCAGTATAACCGTTGAAGTAAAAGGTGATTATACTGCTCATTATTTTATGATTGTTTCCACATTTTTTGACACTGTGACGAATTTGAGATCACTGACCATGATATCATAAAATACTAGTGAATCACGTGAATAAATAATTAAAAAAATATTATTTAAATCTTTCGGTTACACTTTACAGTAAGGTCTCATTTGTTGACATTATTAATGCGTTAACTAATACGAACTAACAATGAGCAATGCATTTGTTTAAATATTTATTAAACTTTGTTAATGTTAATAAAAATACAGTCGTTCATTGTTTGTTCATGTTACTTGTGCATTAACTAATGTTAACAAATACAACTTTTGATTTTAGTAATGTATTAGTAAACATTGAAATGAACTAAATTAATATTTGCTGTAGAAGTTGTTAATTTTATACATTAATATATATATATATCTCTTCTGCTCACCAAATCTGCATTTATTTGATCAAAAATACAGATTATTTTTTTTATATATTATTAGAATTTGAAATAGTTGATTTCTATGTGATGTAAAGTGTAATTTATTCCTGTGATCAAAGCTGAATTTTCAGCATCATTACTCCATCTTCAGTGTCACATGATCCTTCAGAAATCACTCTATGATGACTCAAGAAACATTTATGATTATTATCAATGTTGAAAACAGTTAGTGCTGCTTCATATTTTTGTAGAAACCATGATACACTACCATTCAAAATGTTAGGGTAAAAAAGTTTACAGAAATTAACTTTTGCTCAGCAAAGATGCATTAAATTGATCAGAAGTGACATTTATAATGTTACAATAGATTTCTATTTCAAATAAATTATGTTGTTTTTTTTTTTACTTTCTATTCATCAAATAATCCTGAAGTCGCGGTGAAGGAATTTCCCTTGCGCTAATTTTGAGTGTCTCAATAGTGCGATTATGCGGTATTATCGCGGTATTATTATTTATTTATTTGCACAAACCATGCACAAATACGAGGACATTTTCAGTAACCAATGTAACCGAAACTAAACAGCATCTCTGCGCATTGAAAAGCTCTCACTCAGCGCGCAATGGACTGTCTTACTTTGAGTGAGTCAGTAAACCATTCATTCAATGAACACGTCCAAAAACGCTGATTCATTAAAAGATAGATGTAATGAAACAAGGTGTTAATTATTTTTTAACTTTGAGCTCCACTTTTCAAGACTCATGCTTCCCGCGGCTTCCTCGCGCTGTGGATGCTGACCACTGACGCCATTCATGGAAAATACCCTTAAACGTTAAAAGGATGATACGACAAATATTTCGCTTTCCTTGGACACAGCAACCTTTTCACGAATATATATGATGACTTGACGCAGGTAATCGCACGCGCTCAGTCGATCTCTCGCTACGTTCACACTGCAGGGCTTAATGCTCAATTCCGATTTTTTTTTAAAAATCCGATTTTTTTGCAAGGCCGTTCACATTTCCAATTAAATGCGACCTTTTGTGATCTCCTGTGTGAACGTGAAATGACCCAGAAGTGACCCGCATGCGCAGAAGAGTACTCAACGGTCAACGACGTCACTTGTTGTTTGCGGAAGTAGCTAAACTTCAACTAGCTATTCACTCACACACACACACACACACAAAACACACGAGCGCGCGCAGCTACCGTTACACAAGAGCCAGACAGCAGCCGCTGACCTATCTAATATCAGCACAAACAAGTTAACATAACGTTAGTCATTGGATATATAATGATGGTGGCCGTGGGCTTTTTTTTTTTTTTTTTTTTATAAATAGGGGTTATGCGGAACGCCCAACGTTCGAACCGGAAAACAGGTATAAACATTTCCGGTTTGCATTACGTACGCATCTGCAGCGGTAGATGATCTCTGAGGTAACTTATTTTGCGCTTCTTTTAGAATACAATTCTTATTTATGTTTTAATTAAAATGTCACGAATGCTTAAGTATTAGAACAAATTTTTTTATAAAAAAAATAAAATGCAGTCTTCATTTGATTGTTTTAATCGTCTGCAAGCAAATATAAAAGGTTAAACTACTATGATAGCATACAAGTCTAAACTAACTTACTGATAGTTAGCTAACTCTACATCGGGTGCCATTAGCAAAAGCTACATATACTAACTTACATACCTTCATAATCATGAATAAATGAGGAGGCGTAAAAACTTAAATCCTTTATCTAACGGAGTACTCGAGGCTCTGGAAGTCCGTTTGGCAATAGGATGTACATCTGAAATGGATAGAATGGGTAGCTCCTGTAAACACCGGCTATAAAAGGTCGCCATTCCTACGCTGTGTTTTCCTCAGTAGTTGAGGAAGTAGTTATATCTGTTTTGTAGAACCCGGAAGTATGTTGCGCATAACCCCTATTAACGGGCTCGTCGAGGTCGACCCGTTCGGCAGATTTACCTCAGCTCGACGAATATGCAGTCCGTTTTCAAACCGACGACTACTTCAACGCAGACTTATGACATTTGTCGCGTATCAAAGACGTGCGGGTCGGATACATGCGACCTGTGCTGCGTTCCAGTCCACTTTTAGACACGCACTTGCGAACTTCCCTAAGCACTTCCCCTTGGGGGAATCCCTGCCGCCATTTTGAAGTGCGTTCCACTTCGTGAAGTGGACGAGGGAAGTTTATATGGACAGACCCTCGTTCCCTCGATTTTGACCGAGGGAGCGAGTCTGCTTCTAATGTACACTTCAGGCACCTATATGTCCCACAATGCAGTACGATTGTGACGTCACCACATATCTCATCTAATCACCACCACAACAGACAACTCTATGATATATTAATTATATATATTTTTTGTTTAAAACAACCCAAACACACATAAACATTTGGATGCTGCATTAAACAAATTCTTAAAGGGAAAAAAAATGTAAATAATAAATCAACTCCACAGCTGATTCCAAGTGATCAAGGGCTTAGGACGTTCCAGTTCAGCCCATTGCAGTTTCCGCCAGTAGTGGGCACTCGCAATGACGTACATCCGAGTGAACGAGACGGAGGGAAGTTTGCGAGTGAAGGGCATGACAGTTTTGGACTGGAACGCAGCATTGGCCGTTCAGACTGAAGTCGCATTTCAAAAGATCGGATACGTATCGGATTTGGGACCACATACCCAAGTGGCCTGGGTCGCATTTGAAAAGATCGGATCTGTGTCGTTCAGAGTGTCATGAAAAGATCAGATACAGGTCGCATAGGGGCAAAAAAATCGGAATTGGGTCGTTTCAGCCTGCAGTGTGAACGTTTAGGCTTATGTAAGCTACAAATCCACGAAGCTTCTCTACAAATCACCATGATAAAACAGTCTTGTTATAATTATTAACTTATTTAACATTCAATACACATGCACGAAGTTCAAAACAAGAAGTGTATAGCCTTATGAAAAAAGAAAACACGCGAATATCCCGGTTGCTGCGGTTAGGCCTACTTGCATTGCTCTGCGGTTGGCTTGTCAGTAGTGCGGTAGGCTACTACAATATTGCGGTTATCGCGACAGCCCTAGGATGGAGAAGGCAATGACAGGCAATATTTGTAATGTCACTCTTGTTTTCTTTGTGCTTTCAGTTCCCAATAATATGGTGATTCTTCTGGTTTGTGTCGGCGCAGCGGCTGCTCTCCTCATGATGTTTGCCATCGGCATGAAGATCTCGCTGAGGAGAGGACAAGGTAAACCTCTGACAGTAAACATCTGCATGTCGTCCTACTGCATTTCATCTCTCTCTCTCTCTCTCTCTCTCTCTCAGTTCAGAGTCAGGCCAGGAAGAGACAAAGGCAACAGAACATGGAGAACATCCACAGCACAGTGAACACCACCGTCACCAGCTACTAGGCCTACTAAGACTGAGTCCTGAGTCCTAGTCCCGAGTCATCTCAGAATAAACCCCTGACTTGGTGATCAGGATCAGGTCTTCATCTGCCCGAAGGAACGAACACACACACACACACACACACACACCTGAAGGGGTTTATTCTGAGATAACAACTGGGTGGATGCACGTTATCGCATTTACACGGCTACATGCCACATAAGTAAATAATTAAACATGAAATTTTGATCTGAGTCGAAATATTTTATTAGGTCTTTAAACGTAAAGCTTCTTTACGGATATTCAAACTAGACGGACATTTAAGAGATATGGTATACAGTCATAACACTTATTATACAGCATTTCACCACATTAATAATTATGGGATAAGAGATATTGATTTGAGTTTAAACTGTTTTAAAATCGTACCTGTTTGTATTTTATTTATCCAAAAGTGTACAAAACAATCGTCACAAAATGGCGGCAGCGTTTGTATGAAACGATAGAGCGAGTCCGTGATACTGGATGGCATAATTAAATAACTGTTCACAAAATATTGATTCGACTGAGCTTTTATATTTTATTAGCTCACCAAATGCAAAACTTCCACGAATAAAAACCGTTCCTAGCGAGAGTAAAGCTCTTTTTTTTTTCAGAGGCTGTGATCGGGGCGCGATTGACCTATCAGAATCAAGTATTCTGTATGATGTGTATAATAAATAGAATGAATGTAATCTGGATGTACTACATTTGCCATGTTGTCTTTATCATGTGACCTACCAGCGACCAAATGCACTTGACTGAATTTTATAAATCCCCTCCTATGGCGTCATAGGATAGTAGGCTATAGTTTGTATTTTCAGGCTCTTAAAACGCCGGTGTCATGTAAATGAACAGCCAAACGCTTAAAACGTTTTATGCTGTTGAAACCTCATGTAAACTAAGATAGAAGGGGTCATGAAAACGCAAAATTTTGAAAACGGGTTTTAAAGTGAACGTTTATGAAAACGATACGGTAATAGTCTCTGTGTAAACTACAAAAATGTGAATTTGTGAAAACGGTGACACGTGTGTGTATTATGTGTTAACTCTATAGACGCGTGTGTTTCTTCACAAAGTGACATCGCCATCTACTGGCCTGAAAGCAGAATGCAGCGATTTTAGTCATTTTCTCAAACATTTCTCATCAAAATCTCCCCAAAATTAAATAATCTGCAATGCTACCATTGTGGAAAAGGAAGTAGCCTACACTTTAGCATACTTAAAGTTATCATACTTAAAAAATTATATAGGCCTACTTTTAAAAATACACTAAGTGTGAACTGAATGTGTAGTGCTTTTAGACACTTAATTTGCAATTAAATGAAAATGTATTATTATAGTTTACATTTAAATGAAAGGTAATTAGTTGAATGTATGTACATCTTTATATGTAATTTCATCATTTTATTGTCTGTGAAATATGGTTTAAATGTACTTATGAATATATAATATATACAAGCATTATGCTAAACTAAAATATACTTTAATGTCATTTCTAATGAAACCTGTATGTCATGCATGAATCATTTTAATCATGAGGTTGTGATTTACTACATTTCATATATTTCAGTTAACCAAGTTTATATATTTAAATCATAATATCGAATAACACACTACAGTGAAAATTATAATCAAGTGGAGATCAAGCGCCCTCTGCTGGAGACACAAATATACTGTAAAGTCGAACATTTAATTTGTCATAGTGCAAGTGTTAAGAAACAAAAAAAGTGAATCTCTTTCAGTACGTAAATGGCATTTTATTTCATTAATATGTTATGCAAGTGCAGTTTTTTTTAAGATTTGAAGCATTCAATACAATTAAGTGCAGTCATGGAAGTTTAATAGTTATGCTCAGCTCTAAAATATATTAAATTGTCTAGATTTTGTTTGAGAAACATAAACAATAAACAAAATTGTAAACCTTATCCAGTAATCACGAACAACTTTTTTATTTTGGGTGAATTACACAATACAGTTAATCACTATCCACGATACAAATTGTTGCATTTTTATATTGTGAGAGGATATATTGTTACACCCATACGAACGACTGAAAAATGTATAAAAAAAATGTACTAGTGAAAAAGTGCCAAGCCAGTAGTAGAGCTAGTTAGCAGTGATAGTAAGTGAGAGATAATGCTGGTAGAGTCTCAGTGGGGGTGGGAAGGAGAGAGACACTAATTCTCTCCTAATCCTCCATTCTGCAAGTCTTCTGTCCAACACAACACACTCACAAACACCTGAACATGGGAGAGGGATTGTCATCACACACACATCCATAACCCCGCAGACACAACGGAGGAATGTAAGACAGCGGGACGGAACACAAGTCAAGATGGGCGACGCTCCAAAGGTACGTGTATCGCTTTCTCTGTGTCACGACGAACAACACATTCATTTACATGCAAATGTATATAAACACACTCTTAAAAATAAAGATTATTTGATTCCATGAAGAACCTCAAACATCCACGGAACAACAAGAGGTTCTTTAACAGTGGAAAAAGGTTATGAAGATTATTAAAATGTCCTTCAGACTAATAATAAAAAAATAAAAAGAGATCTGTTTACTAAAAGGTTCTTTGGGGAAGCAACAATTATTCTTCTCAACATCACTGACAAAAAAAAAAAAAAAAAACTTTTGAAACCGTAAGTCATTTTGGATACATCATCAGCCAAATACACAATATAAACAAAGTATACGCTCAATAATCTGTATGAGTTATGTGTGCTTTAGGTTTGAGATCCTGGGACGATTAGCATTGTCTTATATAAAAGGGCCTAAGCAATCAGAGATGGGTCACATGACCCTGATAAATCTCATTATTGTAAGCCTTAACCACATGAATGGGTCTGTGTTTCACTCTCTATTAGTCTAATAACGGGGCAATATCAACAATTTGACTACAAATATACACTGCCACTGTTTTAAATACGTATGCTTTATGTTCTAGAGTAAATTTACTGAGGATAAACGCAATTTGCTTAATCTGTTCTCCTCGGGCTTAGTCTGTGCTTGAGAAGAACATTATTATTATTATTATTATTGCAAAGGCAAGAATCACTATTATTGCTATTAGGGATTTGAATAAACCAGTGTAATTTTTGTATTATTGATGATATTCTATTACAGTTATTATTTATATTCTGAATTCGTTTATTTATATATCTTTTAAACTTAGTTAAAATTAAAAGGTTTAGTAATTTTGTTGTGTTTTTGTAATTTTTATTAGCTAAATTTCTTTATTTTTTTATTTTGTAGTTATTTTAGTAGGCTACATCAAGTTAAACTAAATAAAAATGAAAAATGTTGCCTCATTATTATTATTATTTTTTTATTGTTAGTTTTTTTTACCGTTTCTTTTTATTATTATTATTATTTATTTTAGCTAACAAAAGTTGTTTTTATGGTTTTGGTTTTAGTCTACTATAATAGCATGGAATAAACCTCTAAATAAGTAATTCCTCAAATAAAAAATGTTGTTGTTACTTTCAATCATATTTACATTTTGCCTGGCAACTGATAAAGCCAGTAAAACAATCTTAGGCACACGTGCTCTGACACATTAACCCTGCAAACAGTTTGAGTTCCCAGGACGTTCAGGGAATGTTAGTTTGTGGTTGTAAAACATCAGATCTAACAACGCAGTGAAGCTCAAATGGCACAGCGTGGCACTAGCATGAACTGATAAATGTCAATCTTGAATGTAAATCTTTTCTCCTTTCTCTATCCAGAATCATATTAATGTAAAGTGCAGCTGTAACCAGTGAAACGGCTGATGTAACGGCAGTGTGTGTTGGTGTCCTCAGGGTTTGCTCTCGGTCATGCAGAAGCTGAAGGGATCCGCAGAGCTGGAGCTCAGGATAGTTCTGTTGGGTCTCGACAACGCCGGCAAAACCACACTACTGAAGTGTCTCGCCTCGGAGGACGTGAGCACCATCACACCCACACAGGTGAGTCCGAACACACACACACACACACATCATTCATACTGACACAGGTGCATCTGAACACACACACACCGACACAGGTGAGTCTAAACACACACACACACACACACACACACACACACACACACTGACACAGGTGCGTCTAAACACACACACACACACACACACACACACACACACACACACACACACACACACACACACACACACACATCACTCCCACACATCACTCACACCAACACAGGTGCATCTAAACACACACACACACACACATCACTCACACCGACACAGGTGAGTCTAAACACACACACACACACATCACTCACACCGACACAGGTGAGTCTAAACACACACACACACACACACACATCACTCCCACACATCACTCCCACCAACACAGGTGCATCTAAACACACACACACACACACACACACATCACTCCCACACATCACTCCCACCAACACAGGTGCATCTAAACACACACACACACACACACACACACACACACACACATCACTCCCACACATCACTCACACCAACACCGGTGCGTCTAAACACACACACACACACACACACACACACACACACACACACACACACACACATCACTCCCACACATCACTCACACCAACACAGGTGCATCTAAACACACACACACACACACATCACTCACACCGACACAGGTGAGTCTAAACACACACACACACACATCACTCACACCGACACAGGTGAGTCTAAACACACACACACACACACACATCACTCCCACACATCACTCCCACCAACACAGGTGCATCTAAACACACACACACACACACACACATCACTCCCACACATCACTCACACCAACACAGGTGCATCTAAACACACACACACACACACATCACTCACACCGACACAGGTGAGTCTAAACACACACACACACACATCACTCACACCGACACAGGTGAGTCTAAACACACACACACACACACACATCACTCCCACACATCACTCCCACCAACACAGGTGCATCTAAACACACACACACACACACACACATCACTCCCACACATCACTCACACCAACACAGGTGCATCTAAACACACACACACACACACATCACTCACACCGACACAGGTGAGTCTAAACACACACACACACACATCACTCACACCGACACAGGTGAGTCTAAACACACACACACACACACACATCACTCCCACACATCACTCCCACCAACACAGGTGCATCTAAACACACACACACACACACACATCACTCCCACACATCACTCCCACCAACACAGGTGCATCTAAACACACACACACACACACACACACACACACACACACACACACATCACTCCCACACATCACTCACACCAACACCGGTGCGTCTAAACACACACACACACACACACACACACACACACACACACACACACACACACATCACTCCCACACATCACTCACACCAACACAGGTGCATCTAAACACACACACACACACACACATCACTCACACCGACACAGGTGAGTCTAAACACACACACACACACATCACTCACACCGACACAGGTGAGTCTAAACACACACACACACACACACACACACAGGAAAGCCAAGTTCACAAGCTTTAAAAAAGAATCACACGGTGATATTACTGATGTATTTTAAAGGTGAAATATCTCAGGCATTCAACCAGAAACACTCATTCCAATGCATTCTGGGAGCCTGTTGGAACACGCAGAGACTGCTGCATCAAATGACATGTTCTTTGATTAGCAAATGAAGTTATTTTGGGCGATGTTGACCAGCGAGATGTTTTCAGGGCTTTAACATCAAGAGCGTGGCTTCTCATGGGATGAAACTGAACGTGTGGGACATCGGCGGACAGAGGAAGATCCGTCCTTTCTGGAAAAAATACCTAGAAAACACTGATTTATTGGTGAGAAATTACTACTTTAGAAAGACAGCACAATACTACAAAGAAATAGCAGTAATTGTATGTTTCAAATGTCACTATTTGCATTCTAACAAGACTTGTTTTGCTGGTTCATCTGTAGGTTTATGTCATTGACAGCACTGACAAGAAGCGGTTCGAGGAAACGGGATTGGTAAGACACGAAATTATATGCAAATACCGGGACAAAAGTTGTTTGTTTCTTGTGTGTTAGCGGTGTAGTGGCAAATTTGAGAAGTTACTATCAAACAGCATCAGAGGTGTAAGAAACATTCAAGAGACAAAACTGTAATAAAGAGAAAAGGTTTATTTCAATGAGGATTCTTTTCACAAAAGCCGCAGCCACCCAGCTTTGAAATAGAATACCTAATAGACATAATAAAACATACAGATCTTATACAGTTTCTTGGCAAAAGAACTCCTCCTTCCAGGTTTCTTGTAAATTTCCAGAAAGATACCCCCTATCTTCAGCTAGTTCGGACTGGTTTCTACCCCCCTGGTGCAGGTCACACTGTTCTTTGTCCCTGAGACACCCAAAGGCCTTCATCTACGACCTAAATTGCCTCTCGCTTCCCTGTCCCTCCTCAGCTGCTAGAAAACCTCACAGAAACATATGATTAAACAGTTTGGAAACGAATGATAATAAGAAATGCTGAATTTTCCAAAACAATTCCTCCTCTTTATCATTCTCTGATAAACGTATTAAAGGAAAATTTACCCTTGTCTTCTAATTTCTTGATCAAACATCATTACATCATTACATTTCAAGAACAGAATTGATTCAAGTCTTTACATCACAGTTATACTCTTCATGTCTGACTTTTATATACCTGATCATTTACTTGAACCTTCATTAAAATTTAGAATGAAAAAAGCTTAGGCTGTTTTTTGTCGGGATAGGCCCCCCATGTTATAGCAAGCAAGTAAAGGTTTATTCTGAAACCGGGCTAGATGAATAAGCACTGTTATTGCATCCCCGACACTTAGATCGGACCCTCAGTCACCCCAGTATAAACAAGAAATAGTATAGATCACATTAGTATGGAAAAAACATATCAATTCATAAAAAAAGATGCAAAGAAATAGTATACATAAAAATCCCTCATTTCAAACCCTTCCACTTGTACGTCACCTCGTAACACGGATGACCGCTGTTTTTAACCTTCTAAACATATCATCATTCTTACAATGGAAAAAGAAATAAAAATAATGAAAACCATAATAATAATAAAAACAGTGAATAGAACAGTCAATCATTGACATCAAAACCTAAACAATCAAAGTTTAGAAAATCCCTTTCCTGGTCCCAGGAAGGCAACAAAAAGAAAGAAAACACATTTAACTCATGTCTGTATACACGTCATCGCTGTCATAATCATCACATTGCTCTCCATCAGTTATTGGGTACAGAGTCAGTTTCACTGCTTGGACTGACGTGCTAACCGTCCCTCCCCTGATCAATCTCTGCACTGAGCTGGAAAGGCACTTCATAATGCATGGGAAACAAAACAGAATCAGTAATCCCATACCCACAATTGGCAAGACAGTTTGAATTATTCTATAAAACCACCCTGACCATGCAGACATCAGCCACCCCACCCACTCACTATCAGTAGTTTTAGGCGGCTCTTTCACAGCTTTCCTCATGTGCTCGATGATATTGGTTATGTTGTCACTGTAATCAGGAATATTAAAACAACATGATACCCCCAACATTTTACAAACTCCACCCCTCTCTGCCGTCAACATGTCCAAAACTAATCTATTCTGAACGAGCGCCTCGCGAACTTGTTTCATCTCATCGTTTATTAATGTAAAAGCATTTTCTGTGCTGTTGGCTATCGCTAATACTGTCCATGCTAAACCATTAATTTTGTTGATTGCTACCGTCGTACCCACCCCCAGGAAAATTGACCAACCTATATTTGCCCCTGGCGTCGTCCACGGGTCTGTTAATGTATACCCTGCATAGCTATTTGGCAAAGCTTCAGGCAAAATCTTAACATCTCGTTTCTCTCTCTTACCCACTTTGCTTGGCAGATACACAGAAGTTCCCACATTCATTAAAGCTGGATAACAGCACCCTGACCAGTCCTTTTTCCAAACGGTGATATGATATTACCACAAACCCAAACTGCCGCCGGTGAACTTTGATACGGTTTATCGAATGGACACTTAAAGTTGATTTCTTCGTGGTTGGTTTTACTTCTGCAGTCTGACCACCCAGTTTTCAATTGTCTCAGTCTGACCTTTGCTTGTCCCCTCGTCTCTCATCCAGGCCAGCTCCTCTCCAGAGGCCCGTTCGATCTCGGGTGGCCCTGGCAGCACGATAGGTTTCGCCGTTGTTGTTTGTCGTCGGGGTTCCTCCTCCTGTTGCGGTCCTAGCCACCGTTTCGCCCTCCAGCTCTTTCTCCTGAGGTCTCGAATCACCACGTAATCACCCGGTCTGATTTTGTGCAGGAACGTCTCTGCTACTTTGCCCCTGGTATTTCTTTCACCTGCACAGAACTGTTAGATCACAAACACAACATCTCTTTGCAGTAATTCAACATTTCATTCTCACACACATCTGTTGATGGAAGCCTCCTTCTTTCCCCCGTTATACCCATGAATGGTGGTCTACCAAAGAGGATTTCAAATGGGCTCAAATTTGTTTTTGACTCTCTTTTTCATTCGTTCACCCACGAGAGTCCTGTTTCTTCACAGCATTTTGCCAATTTGTTCTTTACCGTCTGGTTTTCACGCTCAACAGCGCCCCCGCTGGCAGCGTCTTAGGCACAGTGTGTTCCATCGTGACCACATATCCACGACTATATACCAAACAATATTTCTGTTTTCCGCACAGGGTTAGTTCAATGAAATCAATCATTAAATATTCAAATGGCCCGTCTGGGGCTGGCTGACTTGCCAGTGGTGTTTTAATGCCCCGTGCAATGTTATATGCGGTGCAAATCACAAATCTTTATCTTTTGCAAAAATTCTCAGCATATATTGTGAAACCTTTGGTAAACCACAATTCTCTCATTTGCATAATCATCCCCTCTTTTAATGCATGGTCCCACCAATGCATTAATTTAGCCTAATGTGGGAAAAAATGGCTGGGCAGACATGGCTGTCCACCAACAGATCTCCATACACCATCAACAAGGCTGCAGCCTGCCGTCTTCCATTTGTTTTTCTCAGCTCCTGTGGAAAAAGACTGCATGCTCTGTAAACAAGGAGAAATGTCATTGTTAAGGTTATTGTCAAGTTGTACGCAAGTGGCGCCAATGTTATCAGCTCCAGTTTGGGTTTGTTGCCGCTGCCTTCGCAGCCATATCAGCTCTGGCGTTGCCTGTTGATACGAAACTTTTATCATTAATATGCGCTGCGCATTTACAAATCACAATCTTGTCTGGCAGCATAATGGCCTCCAAAAGGTCAGATACTAACGTAGCGTTCAGTATTGGTCGTCCGTCTGACTTAAAAATTTTCTGTGCTTCCACAGAGCACCAAAGTCATGCGTGACCCCAAAAGCATAACGCGAGTCTGTGTAAATTGTTACACACTTGTCAGTCATCAGTTTACATGCTTCAGTCAAAGCGACTAGTTCAGCTGCCTGTGCAGAGTAATGACATGGTAATTTGCCAGATCTTACAGTTTCAAATTCAGTCGTCACCGCATAACCTACGTTATTCTGTCCTGTTTGTGGATCTTATGACGCAGATCCATCCACAAAAAGGACATTGTCACAATTATCAAGCGGAACGTCCAAAAAATCTGGACGCGGTGTGCACACCTTTTAACAGTGACATTTGGCATGTCAAACTAAATTTTATGATACCTCAATCGAGCTGTAGACAAATGTGACGTTCTCTGCTCCTGCAAAATCAAAGACACCAAATGTGAGACCCCTAAAGTCAGATCAGCATAGCCTACAAACTCTCTTTAGGCCATTGAGGGCCAGTTCAGCTACCACCACCGCCCGGAGACAGTGTGGCAATCCCGCTGCCACGGGGTCGAGTTTTGTTGAAAATAGGCTACGTGTCTCATCGGTCACCATGCGTCTACAGGAGAACAGAAGTCATAAGGTCATGCTTTTCATCAACCATCTAAACAATGGATGGTCTACAACCAGAAGGCCTAACAATCGAGATATCTCATTGTGCTTTCATGTTATCAAATGCTGTCTCAGCTTCACTTGTCCAAACAAGTCTGTCACATGACTTCAACCCTTTCCCTGTTGTCAGGGCTCGTAAAGGCTGTTCTAAAATGGCATAATTGGGAATGAATGTACGACAGTAAGCACACATCCCCAAAAATGACAGCAACTGTTTTTTGTTACAGGCTTTGGGGCTTCTTTTATGCCCTGCACCCTTTTCTGTGACAATGTTTTGCTGTTTTGTTTGATAACATGGCCCAGGAAGGTCACTTCCTGTTTCACAAACTGCAGCTTTGAAAGGCTGACCTGGTGCCCCTCCCTTTCAAGATGCTTCAGGAGAGTCACAGTGTCAGCCCTGCAAATAGACTCACCTTCTGAACAGATCAAAAGGTCATCAACATAAGAAAGGAGTACGGTTAATTTCGGTTCTAACTTGTGAACCATCACAAGGCCTAATTACACCCTCTTTCAATAGAGCATCAAACACCGGTTTTATGCCCTCTATTGCTTCACGTTTCAGGGAATACTGTGCCTTACATGGTCTGAAATCAGATTTTGGTGTGATTACAACTGGCTCACAACCTTTTATCAGCCCCACTTGTGAACCATCACAAGTTTGGTGATATTTGTGCCAAAGAAATATCAATTTCTGAGGCAGAAATATCCCCCTCTCCCTGTCCTGTCACATTTTCCCAATAGCAGTCACATTTCTCTGAACCCCCAACCTCAAAGTCACATTTTGATTTAAATGCCCCCATACTCTGACTCTCTGCTGTGTGTGTGTCAACTCTCACCCAGTCTGTGGCCGATAGACACTCTCTCACAAAAAGGCCTGCATCTCTCCACTGCTGGCTTATGGCCTTGGAGACAGATATGTGGCAGGCAGTGTTCTCTGTCATTTAGATAACAAACTTTCTGACTGTCACACTGCAGCCAATGCGCACACACACTTTCTGTCCAGAAAATCTGGTCAAATTTCACACTTTCATTCTTCACAGAATTAAACCACATCTTTTCAAAGTCTGAATCTCGCTCTGTTACGACATGTGATGTACAATGCATTTTGTCATTTGTCATAAACTCTGTATTGACTGGGTCTGTACGATCTTTTGCCAATTTCAAAATCTTTTCTGCCCAATCAATATCTGTTACCTGCCAGACACAAGCCCACTTCGGCTCAAATTTAGAACAAGTAATTTGTGGTGCCTCCTCAATGCTAATTCCATAAGAATCAGCACAGAGGGACAAATTTAATTTACACTTTCCCGTAGAAAACATGGTAAATCACATGGTCGTAGCGTGGACAGACTGATACCAGAATCGACCAAAAATTCAATAATTACCCCCTTGACTAATAACGGGTAAATTGGCATTTCAGGAAACCCTGTACTTTTGTACAATCTCATACATTCGTCATTCACAACACTGCTCAAAGTATCAGTCATTGCTTTGCTCAAAGTTTCATCAGACACACAAAAAGATTTGCAAGCAGTTTTTTCATTGCAGGTAGCAGAAAGAAGATCAGTGTATGTGTTTGTGTGTGCGTCGTGTGTGTGTGTGTTAGTAAAAATATTTTCACTTCCCTTTGCTGTAGCCAGAGATTGGCCAGAACCGGACTCTTTCCGTCCCGCTCTCCAGCCCCCTCGGTTCAATCCGACTTCATGGTGGGACACGCGCTGCTCCAGTGTCCATCTTCTTGCACACTCTATATTTTGTACAGTCTCGGAGCGAGTGGGCATTTGTGGCACAAACATAACAGCTCCATTTTCCTCCAGCAGCTCTTCTCTGTCCTCTTCGGTTAGCAGGGTTTGAACGGGAAGATGCAGGTTTGTTGGGTTGTTTAGGTTGTCGTTGTTGCATAACCACCATTGTGAGGGGTTTTTTCTTCTCCTTTCTGTCCTCTTCAGCGTGAGTAGCGTGCCGCAGCGTTGCACTCAAACGCCCGTGTAACTGTGCATGAAACTGCGCTGTTAGTCTGTGTGCCACTCGCTCTGCGGCCTCTGCCCCCTCTCGCGCTTCTCTTGCATCTGTCTCTTTCTGCGCTGCTCTTTGGGCTGCCTCTGCCAGTTCAATTTGTGCTCGTGCTTCTGCAAGTCGTGCTTCTTGGGCTGTTCTCGGGGCTGGTGGAAAGCGGTCCAGATCGAGATCCAGCCTGAGGGCCCGGTATCTCTGCTACTGGGTAGTGAGCTGTATTGTAGGCAGGCGGCGGAGCCGTTGCCACCTCAGTCACATGTGGAAAAGCACATACATTCGGTTCATTAGTAGCATTCTGTTCCAGTGGAACTGTTTTTACGCACACAACATTCTCAACATTACATGCCAATTCTTTTTGTATTTGCTCTCGTTCTCGCCTGTCAGCCTCTTCTACCCAACACATTAGTCGGTTCACAGTTCTTACACACGTTTGACACACACACAGCAGCTACTCTGTTTTCCCTCGTTCTTTTCTACTGACTCTTTTACTACATTTAGTCTTATTTTACTCAAGGTCCCCGCTTCGGGAAAATCGTGATATTTGATCAGTTTCTGTATGTCAACCATACATTTACCACCATAATTATTTCTCATTTGACAGAAAATTGGTGTATAAAAATGATCTAATTTACTGTTAGATGACCCCATTTTTGGCTGAATTTCCCTTCTGGATTTCACTTTCGACACGTGTCTTGCAGTATCTGTCAAACGTCTTCAACAGACCCGATCTTATTTCACCCAAAATCGGTCGGGTTTCAGCAAATATGCTGTGCTCTTGTAATTATGTTTTACTCAAAATCTTCTATTCACCTAATCAATCCGGCGTGGCTCTTCCGTCCACTCTTGCAAGACTTCTTCGGGTTACAGAGACTTCGAGCAAAACTAATTAACCAGCACCTGTGATTATCTGAATCACCAGTGGTACCCCTGTCCACTAACGAGCTAAGTGTGGCAGAAACCGGTCTGAATCTGTCAGATCAGTTTCTCCCTCAAAAATTGTGATTCCCTAAATCACCTCTCGCCCGTACCAAAAGGAAAAACTCAGCCACCATGGTTCACGTTCACACACAATTATCAAATCACACTTAACATCAATAAAACAGTTCTGCCGTTTCTTACCCAGAGATGCTTTCTCTTTTCTGTAATTGCCGCGGATTCTTTCTGATCCTGGTGGGAGTTCCTCCCCTGGTTCTGAACGCCGGAATTGGCTCTCTCCCTTAACCTGTTGAGTCACTATCTCAAACAGTCGGGGTATGAGACGGCTGCCTGATGCCGCCGGGATTGTACACTTCCGTCAAAATCCGTTCTTCAGGACCAGGAGAAGAAGATCCGCACAGGATCCCACTTCTGACACCAAGTTGTAATGGCAATTTTGAGAAGTTAATATCAAACAGCATCAGAGGTGTAAGAAACATTCAAGAGGCAAAACTGTAATAAAGAGAAAAGGTTTATTTCAATGAGGTTTCCATTCACAAAAGCCGCAGCCACCCAGCTTTGAAATAGAATACCTAATAGACATAATAAAACATACAGATCTTATACAGTTTCTTGGCAAAAGAACTCCTCCTTCCAGGTTTCTTGTAAATTTCCAGAAAGATACCCCCTATCTCCAGCTAGTTCGGACTGGTTTCTACCCCCCTGGTGCAGGTCACACTGTTCTTTGTCCCTGAGACACCCAAAGGCCTTCATCTACGACCTAAATTGCCTCTCGCTTCCCTGTCCCTCCTCAGCTGCTAGAAAACCTCACAGAAACATATGATTAAACAGTTTGGAAACGAATGATAATAAGAAATGCTGAATTTTCCAAAACAGCGGCGAGCTGTGTTAAATTACACCGTAAAACAAGGGAAACACACAGTGGAGTTCAGAAGTCTTTACTGGAAATCTGGGATTTCTGTCATTTGACACTCATGACACTAAAATAATCCTGTAAACATTCATTTAACAACATAAGATGTAACATAAATCCCTAATTTGCATAACTGATGAGAAAAAACTAAAAAGACACACACATCACTCACACAGACACAGGTGAGTCTAAACACACACACATCACTCACACCGACACATGTGCGTCTAAACACACACACACACAAACACAGACACAGGTGAGTCTAAACACACACACATCACTCACACCGACACATGTGCGTCTAAACACACACACACACAAACACAGACACAGGTGAGTCTAAACACACACACACACACACACACATCACTCACACCGACACAGGTGCGTCTAAACACACACACACACACACACACACACATCACTCATACCGACACAGGTGCGTCTAAACACACACACACACACACACACACACATCACTCACACCGACACAGGTGCGTCTAAACACACACACACACACAGACACAGGTGAGTCTAAACACACACACATCACTCACACCGACACAGGTGCGTCTAAACACACACACACACACAAACACAGACACAGGTGAGTCTAAACACACACACACACACACATCACTCACACCGACACAGGTGAGTCTAAACACACCGACACACACACACATCACTCACACGACAGAGGTGCATCTAAACACACACACACACACACACACACATCACTCACACCAACACAGGTGAGTCTAAACACACACACACACAACACTCACACCAACACATGTGCGTCTAAACACACACACACACATCACTCACACCGACACAGGTGAGTCTAAACACAAACACACACACACACACATCACTCACACCGACACAGGTGAGTCTAAACACAAACACACACACACACACACATCACTCACACCGACACAGGTGCGTCTAAACACACACACACACACACACACACACACACACACACACATCACTCACACCGACACAGGTGCGTCTAAACACACACACACACACACACACACACACACACACATCACTCACACCGACACAGGTGCGTCTAAACACACACACACACACACACATCACTCATACCGACACAGGTGCGTCTAAACACACACACACACACACACACACACACACATCACTCACACCGACACAGGTGCGTCTAAACACACACACAGACACAGGTGAGTCTAAACACACACACATATCACTCACATCGACACAGGTGAGTCTAAACACACCGACACACACACACATCACTCACACCGACACAGGTGCGTCTAAACACACACACACACACACACACACACACACACACACACACACACACACACACACACATCACTCACACCGACACAGGTGCGTCTAAACACACACACACACACAGACACAGGTGAGTCTAAACACACACACATATCACTCACATCGACACAGGTGAGTCTAAACACACCGACACACACACACATCACTCACACCGACAGAGGTGCATCTAAACACACACACACACGCACACACACACACACACACACATCATATGTGCATAACTGATAAGAAAAAACTAAGAAGAAACATAATTATCAAAATACATAATTAAAACCCATCAAATGTGAAGTGTCAGACAGGGAATTTTGGGAATGACAGTTTACGGCTTTGATTATTTATTTAGTTATTTTTACTTCCAAAAAACTGTATTTTACTGTAAAACTGCATGTAAGCCCTAGTGAAAAATAAATATACTAAAATGTATTTGAAATACATGTATTTTATGCTACAAATACATTTACATATTTATTTACTTAATATAAATACCCTGAAATTGCACTTTTGGTATACTAAATGAATATACTTAAATTCTGTTAAATTGGAACAACTACTTTTGTACTTAATGCTCTTTGGTTTTCCAGAAATACTGCTGATGTCCAACTAAAGATAAACTGAAGTATATTTGATTGTGTTAAAGTGGAACTATTGCAAATATCTTGCATTTAAAGACTGATATTATACATACTATCCGTACTAATAGTTATTTTTAAACACATTTTAGGCTTAATATTAAGAAATGTGCATTGTGCAATAAAGAAGCACTCCAAATAAAGTTTAATTATATTTATATCAGTAAGTCTCAAGCAATCTATCAGGTAATTATGTTAATGGGTTTGTATTATTCTGTACTTAGTATGAAATAAATGTAATTTAAATACATTTTGGTATAGGGATTTTTCACTAGGGAGGTTTAGGTCTATTAGTTTTTCCCTAGTAAGGGAACTATAGATAATAACATTTCATATTACTTGATTATCAATGTTGAAAATGTTTTTGCTGCTTAATATTTTTGTGGAAACCTTGATTCACTACTATTCAAAAGTTTGGGTCAGTAAGATTTAAAAAAAAATTAATAAGGCCTATTTTTATTCAGCAAGGATTCAATTGATCAAAAGTGACAGTAAAGACATTTATATTGTTACAATTTTTTTTGTAATCTTTTTTTATTTTATTTAAAGTAATTATGAAACAGAAGTCTTCTCTATTGTGTCGCCTATCCGAGTGAAACGCTTCTGGAACAAGAACAAATGTGGGCGGGGCTTGATTGTGTCTGCGTGGAATTGATTGGATGGTTGTGGTTTGCTATTGGCTGATCTCATGTGAGTGACAGGTTGCTCCGCCCACATCATCAGAGAAGAGAAGCTGCGAGAGGAACTTATTCTGATTCAAGATTATGAGACGCATGAATTTAAAACACGAATGATGTGCACAGATAATAAATCAGACTTTAAATGTAAATGATGTGTGTGTCTACAGGAACTGTCAGAGCTGATCGACGAGGAAAACCTCGCAGGCGTTCCCATCCTCATCTTTGCCAATAAACAGGATTTAGGCACGGCGTCTCCATCCAGCGAGATCGCGGAGGGTCTGAACCTGCACACGTACAGAGATCGAGTCTGGCAGATCCAGGCCTGTTCTGCGCTCACCGGAGAGGGAGTGCCGGTGAGAAACACTCACTCACACACACACACACACACACACACACACAACTACTAGCAGTGTATCTCATTACTTTACAGCAGTTTAAGAACAGCATCACCTAAATCTTCCATTCCCTCTGTGTGTTTTCAGGACATAGTCAAGTCACCTTTATTTATATAGTGCTTTTTACAATACAGATTGTTTCAAAGGCAGCTTTACGGAGATAACAGGAAAATAATGCAACAAAGTTTGTTTTTAGAAGAAAATAGCGTTTATAGTCCAGCTTAAGTAAGTTCAGTGATGTTTCATTTTTGTTGTCAAAAAGTTATTAATTTGTTAGGGGCCGCTAAAGACTAAAGAGTTTGGGTCAGAACAGCATCACCTCAGTCTTCCATTCTCTCTGTGTGTTTTCAGGACGGGATGAATTGGATCTGTAACAACCTCATCACCAGGAAGAAGTGAACTTTCCTGAGCTGAACAAGCATATGCACTGCAAAAAAAAAAATTATGTTCTTACTCAGTATTTTTTGTTTTGTTTTCCAGTGCAAATATCCAAAAACATTTTTTACTGGAGATGCTAAATGACTTCAGATATTTAGGGCCCTATTTTAAGGATCTAAGCGCATGGTCTAAAGCGCAGGGCGCAAGTTCACTTAGGGCGTCCGAATCCACTTTTGCTAGTTTAACGACCGGAAAAATGGTCGGCGCTCCCGGCGCATGGTCTAAAAGGGTTGTCCCTATTCTCTTAATGAGTAATGGGTGTGTTTTGGGATTTACGTGCGTTAAACCAATCAGAGTCTCATCTCCCATTCCCTTTAAATGCCAGTTGTGCTCGTGCCATGGCGGATTCGCTATTTACATGACGGAATTTGGTAGTGGAAAGACCGAACGCGTCTCCAGAGCGCAAACGGATCTGCTCGTGCGCGAGGTTAAAGTGTGCAAGCAGAACATCATCGGGACAAGCCGGATTCCACCATATCTTTATGTACACAATAATAATCTTTTACATTGTAATCCTTTTATTTTAAATATTTGGCATGTGTGTGTGCTGCTGTGCGTCCCTGTGTGTGTAATAAGCAGAGTATACGTGTGTTGTGGACCCGCCTGTAGGCGCACATTACTAACGCGCTCTTTAAATAACAAAAAAAAAATATTGCACCATTGACTTTAGAGCAGGTTTCAGTCGGTCAATGGCTCAGTCTATTTCAGTTCCTCAAAATAGCAACGCTCCAACAATGCGCCAGAACACACACTCGTTCTCAGACCAGCAGCTCATGGGCGCACAAATGGGTGCAAATACATTTGCTATTTAAACAACGTGGCGCAGGACGAGAAAATGAAAACTGCGTCAGGCTGAAACTAGCAAAACACACTTGCGTCGCGCCTGGCGCTGCATTGCACCGGGTGTAAGATAGGGCCTTAAGTCTTGTTTTCTGAAAAAATGTTTTATCAAAATTAAGTGAGTTTGTATAAAACAAGAAAAAAAATCTGCCAATGACTTCAGAAAAATAAACTTTTTCTCTTTGAATTAAAATGATTTTTCTGACCCCCATTGGCTGATATTAATATTATTATACTTAATTTAGATGAACGTATTCAGAAAACAGGACATAATATC
Source organism: Rutilus rutilus (assembly GCA_021464565.1). Lineage (NCBI taxonomy): Eukaryota > Metazoa > Chordata > Actinopteri > Cypriniformes > Leuciscidae > Rutilus > Rutilus rutilus. The sequence goes on along the minus strand of JAJAQA010000011.1, from coordinate 38,577,645 downwards.
TTTAGCGATTTTGCTTCAAGTATGCATCTTGATTTAAGAATGTTTAAATATTACAAAAACAAGACAAAAATACTGAGTGAGGAAATATATTTTTTTTGCAGTACAATAACCACACATGATGATTTGCATATAATCAGAACAATAAGTGCTCCAAAGGTGTCCATATTTTCCTTTAAATATGTCTGTTTTTATTTTTGTAAGGAAGAAATTGATTTTATTTTGAAACGTTTGCCATTACACAAGTCTGGAAAAGTGCATCAAAAGTGAGTGAGTTTGTGCTTAAAACAAGAAAAATATCTGTGCGTGGAGCAAGAACAATAAAGATTATTTTACTAACCCCACTGACATCTTTTGTTTACATTTTAACCATAAATACTTTTTTTTTTTTTTTTTTTTGTGCAGTTTTGAGGAGGCTTCAAAACCAATGTTTTGTGCAAATTCAGAATGATTCACTTCGATTTGTAAATAAAATTGTTATTAGATTTAAATAAAATACATTTAAAGGATTTTTTAAATATATATTTTCTCTAATGTGTTTTGCAAGAGAAAGAAACTACTTAAGATTGGAGTCATTGGAGAATCTGCAAAATGTTAATAATTTAAAAAGGAGGGATTTAAAAAAAATGCAATCTGTTTTTATTCAGTACTGCTATTTTAATATAAGCTATTTCGCATAATTGATGTATACATATAGACCACAACACAAAATAACTGGATGATCAAAATCTGCATACATCCACTGATGCTCACATCTGGGGGGGATCTATCTATCTATCTATCTCTATCTATCTATCTATCTATCGTTCTATCTATCTATCTATCGTTCTATCTATCTATCTATCGTTCTATCTATCTATCTATCTATCTATCTATCTATCTATCTATCTATCTATCGTTCTATCTATCGTTCTATCTATCTATTGTTCTATCTATCTATCTATCTATCTATCGTTCTATCTATCGTTCTATCTATCTATCTATCTATCTATCGTTCTATCTATCTATCGTTCTATCGTTCTATCTATCTATCGTTCTATCTATCTATCTATCTATCAATCTATCGTTCTATCTATCTATCTATCTATCGTTCTATCTATCTATCGTTCTATCTATCTATCGTTCTATCTATCTATCTATCTATCTATCTATCTATCTATCAATCTATCGTTCTATCTATCTATCTATCTATCGTTCTATCTATCTATCGTTCTATCTATCGTTCTATCTATCATTCTATCTATCGTTCTATCAATCTATCATTCTATCTATCGTTCTATCTATCGTTCTATCTATCATTCTATCTATCGTTCTATCTATCTATCTATCTATCTATCTATCGTTCTATCGTTCTATCTATCGTTTTATCTATCTATCTATCTATCGTTCTATCTATCGTTCTATCTATCTATCTATCTATCTATCATTCTATCTATCTATCTATCTATCTATCTATCTATCTATCTATCTATCTATCTATCTATCTATCTATCTATCTATCTATCTATCTATCTATCTACACTCACCTAAAGGATTATTAGGAACACCTGTTCAATTTCTCGTTAATGCAATTATCTAATCAACCAATCACATGGCAGTTGCTTCAATGCATTTAGGGGTGTGGTCCTGGTCAAGACAATCTCCTGAACTCCAAACTGAATGTCAGAATGGGAAAGAAAGGTGATTTAAGCAATTTTGAGCGTGGCATGGTTGTTGGTGCCAGACGGGCCGGTCTGAGTATTTCACAATCTGCTCAGTTACTGGGATTTTCACGCACAACCATTTCTAGGGTTTACAAAGAATGGTGTGAAAAGGGAAAAACATCCAGTATGCGGCAGTCCTGTGGGCGAAAATGCCTTGTTGATGCTAGAGGTCAGAGGAGAATGGGCCGACTGATTCAAGCTGATAGAAGAGCAACTTTGACTGAAATAACCACTCGTTACAACCGAGGTATGCAGCAAAGAATTTGTGAAGCCACAACACGCACAACCTTGAGGCGGATGGGCTACAACAGCAGAAGGCCCCACCGGGTACCACTCATCTCCACTACAAATAGGAAAAAGAGGCTACAATTTGCACGAGCTCACCAAAATTGGACAGTTGAAGACTGGAAAAATGTTGCCTGGTCTGATGAGTCTCGATTTCTGTTGAGACATTCAGATGGTAGAGTCTCAGAATGAGAACATGGATCCATCATGCCTTGTTACCACTGTGCAGGCTGGTGGTGGTGGTGGAATGGTGTGGGGGATGTTTTCTTGGCACACTTTAGGCCCCTTAGTGCCAATTGGGCATCGTTTAAATGCCACGGCCTACCTGAGCATTGTTTCTGACCATGTCCATCCCTTTGATGGCTACTTCCAGCAGGATAATGCACCATGTCACAAAGCTCGAATCATTTCAAATTGGTTTCTTGAACATGACAATGAGTTCACTGTACTAAAATGGCCCCCACAGATCTCAGATCTCAATGCCAATAGAGCATCTTTGGGATGTGGTGGAACGGGAGCTTCGTGCCCTGGATGTGCATCCCACAAATCTCCATCAACTGCAAGATGCTATCCTATCAATATGGGCCAACATTTCTAAAGAATGCTTTCAGCACCTTGTTGAATCAATGCCACGTAGAATTAAGGCAGTTCTGAAGGCGAAAGGGGGTCAAACACAGTATTAGTATGGTGTTCCTAATAATCCTTTAGGTGAGTGTATCTATCTATCTATCTATCTATCTATCTATCTATCTATCTATCTATCTATCTATCTATCCATCCCTGTTTGACTGAATATAATAACCCATGAACACACTTATGCATCTCATCTCACATAACATGAATGGAGACACACACTTCATCATGAGATGTTATAGCAATAACAAGACTCATTTTTATGTTAATTTTTAATCTATCTATCGACTCATCTTTGTTGAGTTGTCATCACACTCTGACGTTCATCACGTTCAAGCTCTCATCCACTCGCTGAGCGTCTCCATGGCAACATCGACCGCCTCTCCTCCCTCGCTCTCTCCATCCTTTCTTAAGTTCTTTGTTTGTTTCGTTTAGTGAGCAGATTCTGCAATGCAAACACAAGAGGACTGATCTTCACAGGAGACACTCTCACAGATCACAACTGACAGGGTGAGTCTCCTCAGACCAGACAACAAGATTATGCATAATATTTCTTGCCATGCATGCTCTTTTTTGACTGAGCCATCAACTACTGGTAGATCAAACTTATACTGAGAGTACTAATCAAAATTGACATTTTCCATCCAATTATTGTCTAAATGTCAATGTTGTGTAAATGTAAGCATCTGTATTGTATAGACCTCACATGCTGAATGTGTTGCTGGTCATTAGAAATTGTTACCAAAAAAAATATGTTTCTGTTTTTAACTTTATAGAATAAAAAATAAAAAAAGAATCACAGTTTCCACAAAACATATTAAATCAGCATATTAGAATGATATCTGAAGTAATAGCTGCTGAAAACTCATGCATGAAAATTCAAATTCATCCCATTTAAAATTGTATATTCCAGTAGAAAGCATTCATTTTAAATGATACTATATTACAATGTTTTAACTTTTTAGCTGAATAATAATAATATTAATTTAAATTATTAGTTTATAAATATGTATGAATATCGCAGAGTCCATCAAGAACACGTCCAGCTCATATTTCACTGAAAAAAAATAAAATAATAATTTTAAAGAAATAAGAAATTCAATATTGCATTCTGAAAAAAAAATATTCTTAGATCATTAAGATCCTATATAATTGCCACATAATTTTATGATGTAAAAAGTGCATTATAATAATAATGGCTTTATTATATATATATATACAGTAAGTATTTTAAAATCTCTACAGTATTTTACTTTTATTGTTCAGTGATCTGTAAACTGGACATGATTCACCACAGTAATGTTGCTGTTTGATCATAAACAACATCTGCAAAGTTACGACGCTCAAAGTTCAAAGCAAAGGGAGATATTTGCTTTTACAGAAATCTCTTTTTAAGGACTACAACAAACGGCTGGTAGAGACTACACCACATTCCTCCCGGGTTAGTGACATCACAAACCCTAAAATTTACATAAACCCCGCCCCCTGAACACGATTTATAGATTATCAAGACAGAATATGCTAATCAATGACTAGAAGATAACTACACATAAGCTACATAAATTCTTCAACTAACCATTCAGAAATGTTGTCCACATGTCGTCACTTCTTCTTGAGTCTCTCCATCATTGTCTGACTCTGGTTTGAACATAAAAGGTTAAAGGTTTGTGAAATTTTCAGTGCATGTGTGTGTGAGGTAAAAGGACACAAGCTCTTGAAGCTCCGCCCCCTGTGCCGGGAGCAGCAGCTCATTTGCATTTAAAGGGACAGACACAAAACGGTGTGTTTTTGCTCGCCCTCAAAGAGTGACAACTTTAACATGCTATATAAAAATATCTGTGGGGTATTTTGAGCTAAAACTTCACACACACACTCTGGGGACATCAGAGACTTATTTTACATCTTGTGAAAAGGGCATTATACCACCCCTTTAAATGCTGTCTTCACCTCTACAGCAGGTTAGTGATAATAAACCTACCCATAATCCCCCTCTCCGCCATCATGGCACACGCCGCCGTTGGGAACGTGACGTCTGCAGGGACTCCTTCTTCCGAGGACACACACATTCACACCATCCTCGCCGTCCTCATCTTCTGCATGGTGTGTGTCCTGCTCCTGATGGCGTTCTTCTACACCTTCTGCTTCCACTGTTCCCTGCAGACGCCAGAGAAAGAGGAGCGACAGAAGCCCGACTGCAGTCTGAGCCGAGAGAGCGCCACCTTCAGGCGCAGTTCCTCATCCGGGCCCTCGACGGGAAACACCGTCTGAGACTGAGAGAAAGAAAAAGAAAGATAGTTATGGACGATTCTACACTAATACGTTTTTGTTTGAAAACGCATATCTTTTTCTCTCCATTTTATTACATTTTTATGAATCACAACCTGGACTAAAAATCCCATCGTGCAACATCGGTTTGATTGGCTGTTGAAAAGTTTGGGGTCAGAAAGAGTTTTTTAATTGTTTTTTTATAATAATTTTATTCATCATGCACACTTTAAAGTGATTTAAAAAAAGATGATGTTACAAAAGATTCTATTTCAAATAAATGCGAGGGATGCACGATATATCGGCCACCACATTGGTATCGGTACTGATATATGATTATTTTTAATTTTATAGTTATCGGCCCGATAAGAAAATTTGGCCGATATATCAAAGCCGATAAATAATGGATTGTTTCCTTCAGCTGAGACACTTCAGATGCGCAACTGTTCAACATGATGGCTTTAAATGTCTTGAAATATGATCAGAATCACACAAAAAAAATACAGTTTGTCATATCGGCTACATAAAATTATGATGAGAACATTATAATTGTGTGTTTGGGACATGGCTTTTAATGGTGAGACTTTTGTTTTTGTAATCAGGCTCTCAAAAATTGTATAAAAATTTGGATTTAGATTTATCGGCCAATTTATAGGTTATCGGCTTTCAAATATAAAGAATTATCGGTTATCGGTATATCGGTAAAAGTTCTGTATTGGTGCATCCCTAATAAATGCTGTTCTTTTGAGCTTATTTATTCATCAAAGAATATATATTTTTTCTTTTCATAGAAATATGAAGTAGCACAACTGTTTTCAACACTGATAATAATCATAAATGTGTCTTGAGCATCAAATCATCATATTAGAGTGATTTCTGAAGGATCATGTGAGTAATGATGCTGAAAATTCAGCTTTGATCACAGGAATTAATTACACTTTATTATATATTCACATAGACAACAGCTGTTTTAAACTGTAATAATATTTCACTGTTTTTACTGTATTTTTCATCAAATAAATGTTGCTATGGTGACCAGAAGAAATTCTTTCACAAACATCCCACAAACCCCAAACTTATGAACGGCGCTGTTTTGCTGTATGCATATTGTACACATTATGTCATTTTATTTGTATACATGGAACACCTGAATGACATTTACTATATATGTAGAGTTATAGTTATATATGTATTATGATTATTTATTTAGATACACGCTTTAAAAGTCACTCCGTCACTCTTCAATATTTAATGAAAGTACATTTAGGGGTGTCAGATGCATTTTTAGGAGTTTCTAGGCGTTGTATTTCATGTTGTGTATTTATTAATCTTGATTTCTCACGACTTGTGTGTATTTCTGGGCGAGACAGAGTCGCTATTCACCGCGTTCGTATGGACGAGCGCAAGCAAAATTCTCCTTTTGTGTTCCATAAAAGAAAGAAGAGCAAACGGCATCAGAACAACACCAGGGTGGGTAAAGGCAAACGAGTCTTCATGAGCGCTAGAACAACTAACCAGATCAAGAGCTCTACTGTCACTAATGGGGCGTGAAGAAATTACATCTGAATCAAGCTCTGTATCAAAGCACTGGATGGATTTGATGAAAACGGTCTAAACCCAAGTCATATTTGCAACAATCAAAACGCACAAAATTTACACCACCGTTCAAGAGTGTGGGCTCGGGGTTGAAGACATTTATATTGTTACAAAAAATGATTTAAAATGTCAAGTACTTTATGCTGTATAATTTATGCTGATTTTATCCCCCCCAAAAAAGAGAATTTGTCATGCAAATAATGTCACTAATGAATAATAATGGTTTTAAAATAGGTGATTTCTCTCTATGCAAAATGATCTCTTTTTCCTTTTGATTTTGGGATGAAATATGAGCCTGACATTTCTTTGTGAGATTCTTAAAAAAAAATGAATGAATAAAGATATCTGTCAATATAAACCATAAAATCATGCAGCTAAAGTGAACAGAGATTAATAAAGCTTTAAGCTGAATGAGACGGAGTAGAGATGAGAAAACACGATAAGCACATTTCAGTTCAATAATACATCTAATCTCAATAACTTTACAACAGACACGTCATGATGACTTGTGATTTCATCTGATGGTTTTATTCAGCAAGGACACATTAAATTGATCAAAAGTGACAGTAAAGACATTTATAATGTCGCAAAAGATTATATTTCAATTAGATGCTGTTCTTTTGAACTTTCTATTCATCAAAGAATCCTGAAGAAAAAAATGAACAGAAATATGAAGCACCACGACTGTTTTCAACATTGATAATAATCATAAATGTGTCTTGAGCATCAAATCCTCATATTAGAGTGATTTGTGAAGGATCATGTGACACTAAAGGCTGGAGTAATGATGCTGGAAATTCAGCTTTGATCACAGGAATAAATGACATTTTTTACATATATTCACAGAAAACTGCTGTTTTACACTGTAATAATACAGGTGATGATGACTGTGATTAGCACACGGAGCACGTGTTGCTTTTCTCGGAGCCGTGGGAATCACAGGATCCAGAGGGAGAATCTCGACCGTCAAACTCATCCGAGTCGAGCTGAACGTGTGTATCCTGGAGGCTGTTGTCCTGCAGAACGTCCTCATAATGAGACTGAGAGAGAGGGTTTGATATTATCTGTGTGTTTTATTATATCTCACCGTACTGACCGACGCTTCTTCCTTCACGGACTCCTCCCGAGAGTTTCCCGAGGTTTTCATCGTCATGCGCTGAGAGCGGAGGGACTTCACATCGTCCTCATCTTCACCGGTCACTGAGGGAAACACCTGAGGAGAAGAGCAGTCATAATGACCAGTCATAATGACCAGTAAGTGCTCTTAGCCATCCTGCAAACAGCTTTTAAAATACACTATGATTCTCTAATGATAACACTTAATATAATATAAGAAACATTAAAAAAAAAAAAAAAAAACTTAAAGATTAAGAATTAATAAACGTATTTTATAAAAAAAAAATCATAAAATTATGTTAATGAGAATGTGTATTTCCAGACTAGCCATTTATATTTAAACATGAAAATATGATTTTTTTTAAAAGTATTATAAGGGCTAAAGTCATATATTTATATAAGTAATATAATATAATATATGAAAAAAAAAGAATCATAATTTTATGTTAATGAGAACATGTATTTCCAGACTAGCCATTTATATTTAAACATGAAAATATGATTTTTTTTAAAGTATTATAAGGGCTAAAGTCATATATTTATATAAGTAATATAATATATATATATAAAACAAAAATAATCATAATATTATGTTAATGAGAATGTGTATTTCCAGACTAGCCATTTATATTTAAACATGAAAATATGATTTTTTTAAAAAGTATTATAAGGGCTAAAGTCATATATTTATATAAGTAATATAATATAATATATGAAAAAAAAAGAATCATAATTTTATGTTAATGAGAATGTGTATATCCAGACTAGCCATTTATATTTAAACATGAAAATATGATTTTTTTTAAAATATTATAAGGGCTAAAGTCATATATTTATACAAGTAATATAATATATATATATAAAACAAAAGAAAAGAAAAACATAAAATTATGTTAATGAGAACATGTGTATTTCCAGACTGGCCATTTACATTTAAACATGAAAATAAGATTTTTTTAAAGTATTATAAGAGCTAAAGTCATATATTTATATAAGTAATATAATATAATATAATATAATATAATATAATATAATATAATATAATATAATATAATATAATATAACATAATATAACATAACATAACATAATATAATATAATATAATATAATATAATATAATATAACATAACATAATATAATATAATATTATAATAATATAATATAATATAATATAATATAATATAATATAATATAATATAATATAACATAATATAACATAATATAATATAATATAATATAATATAACATAACATAACATAATATAATATAATATAATATAATATTATAATAATATAATATAATATAATATAATATAATATAATATAATATAATATAATATAATATAATATAATATAATATAATATAATATAATATAATATAATATAATATAATCAATGATTCAAAGTCCATCTAAGATAACAGATAAATGAATTTTAGCTCCACATTTGTCGTGTTTGGTGATGATATGGTGTGTTTACCTCATCAGTGTGTGTTTCCGGAGCAGAAGCGCTGGCTTTACTGATGGTCTGAGCCTCAAACTGTGGGCAGGCGGCCTGAGCGTTCCCGTCTTTATCCCGCTTTCCCTTCAGCCAGTACGTCTCGATCTCCACGTTCCCCTGCCAGGGAAAAAGTCGGATCTTTCTCAGCAAACATGAGGGTTATTGATGCATTTACTCCACACAATCAGTATTCCTCAAAGTGAATAAAAACTGTGAAATGCAAACCTGCAATAATTAAATAACATAACATACTTTATGTATTTAATCTCACTTTATTAACCAATGTCTTTACGTAACATTACTTTCCATAAAAAGTAACGCAATTAGTTTAAATGCAACTTTCCCCAACACTGTTAGTTCTTTTGTTTAAGGTTGAATCAATAAATGAATCACATAACAGAAAGGCAGCGGCTCTTTACACTAAGCGAAAATAGCAGAATTTAGCGTAAATAGTAGTTTTAGTGCATATAGTGGCAGATACTATTTGCACCTCTGTGTATTGTGGTATATTATAAAACAATATGTTACCTCAGGTGATACTAATCCCGTGCGAATAGACCCGCTGTAAATATGAACGTAAATATTTCGGGTTTAAAAGTAGTTTTCCACTGTTTTCCAAGTATGGAGACGCTTGATAAAGCATCAGTTGCGTTCTAGACGCTGGAACGAGTCTGTGGCAAAACTCAAGTGTTTCACACACACACACCATTCAGATCAGAAAGAAGATCGACAGCACTTGTTAGAGGCACGAAACTTCTTTTAGCGTTAGGTAAGTGTCTATTACCAACACAACCCAATCTGAAGTTCATTAATACACCCAGGGCAGGACTTAGGGTGGTGGGGGCCCCTGGGCTTGAGTCACTTTTGGGCCCTACCTTCTATACATTACTTTAAATAGAACAAAATGATACATACACAAGCTATGTATTAGAGTAGAGCTACACAATTCTGGATAAACTGAGAATAAAAATAGAGATCACGATTCTGAACAAACAACTAAACAAAATAACATAATTTATGTTAATTGCTGAAGTCTATTAAAAATGTTTAATTAATCTGAATAAAAAAAATTTAAAAAAACTTGGGTTTGAATGAATGACTCAATTCCTCAATCAAATGCACTTAAGATGAATCAGCATTTTTGAACGAATCTCCTGAATGAACGATTCAATGACAAATGTTTTTTTAAAAGTCATTTGTCGCCATCTGGTGGCGTAACAATATAATCGATCCAATCGTTATTTGAAGTGCAAAGCTACTTTCAAAAGGTGACTGGTACCATAGACAGTGTTACATGTAAAAAAAAAACGTCATAATTTATTTATATGACCACTGATTGAAGCTTGAAACATAATAATATATTTTCCAATAAATAAATAATGATTAAAAAAAGTTCAAAGTGATCATAAGTTTATTGCAATGCAATAAATCAAGATGGAAGTCTTGGTCAGAATGAGAATAAAACACTTATTTACCTGGAAAACATATGTTTTGATTCTGGCATTTCTATGAGATTTAGAATCCAGTATTCCTATAGGCTAATTATTGTTTCTTTTATGAATTTAATAAAGAACTCTGTCTCGTATTCTGTCCAAACGATCCAGGTAGGCTACTTTTGTGTCCATTCGTTTTTCCTTTTTTTAACCCGTAATTGAAAAACGAAAAATTAACGGTTGTTGTCTTTTTAAAACGCAAAGTTGAACACCAACATTTTAACTTGAACTGGCTACACCAACTGCTGCGCAAAAAAGTAAATATCGACGAATTTTCAGATTTTTGTTTATGACTTTTTGCCCCTTTATTAAACATTTAAAATATTCACAAATTAAAATGTAAAAAAAAAAATTTCATTTTGACAATAATTAATTCTACATTTACAATAAACTGCCAGGTGTCAGCTTTCAAATGAGATCATACTTGTGCTTTTAGTACAAAGGGTTCATGAACTGTATCTGTTTCAGTTTGGGTATGTCATTTCTGGGGATTTTTCAAAAGTGGGGTTGCAGCTTAACAGGTCTATGTTAAGTGTCTATGTACAGGTCTATGTCTAGTCTTAACTAGGCTATGGAAAACATGTCGATTTTACTGGTTTTCAAAGGCCAAATTAAAACCTGGAATTGATGTTTTTTCCCGCAGTGCTGAATGAGAAGAGCCATTAATATTATTAATAAACTATTGCTTTGGCTAAAATCACATCTCCATCTCCGCTGTTAAGCAGATGCGCTTTTAGAGAGAAATGCACATTTCATACGGATTAATCAGAAGGTATTAGCTTTCGATTCGAATTTTTTCGTTTTAAAGTGGACATTTCAAGCTTTAGCCTACATGGGGGCTATATTTTGTTTCAGTTCTCGCGCTCCAGTTTACGGAGATCATGAAAGTGCGTCTGATTGTTTTATTTTATTTTACAAAAGCACAACGTTTTCTTGTTATTGTGAGTTTACACAAATAAAAGTAGTTGGGAATAATGTATTATTATTTTCTGTATGACCAGAAATGATAGAGTATTTTAAGTTGTTTCCACTGTTGATAGGAAAATGCAAGTGTTCGCGCTCGCGCCTCCACACAGCTTTGTTCCTTTTTTGCATAAAAGTATGAAGGTAAAACAGTAGCAAAACTCGAGAGCATGTAAATGTGAATTTGAGAACTTGTACAATAAATATTCGTACTTGTACATGAACATTTACACTCACAGCTCCAATGTGAAAACCTGTAAAATAAAAATCTGAAGTTGAATGTTGAAATTTGCACTTGCAAACAATAGTCACAAACCTGTATTCTGAATCTGAAGCTGCAGACAAGTAGACACAAATGTGTAAAATGCCATTCACAGAAATACAACGACAGACACAAACTTGTAATATATATTTTGCGTTTAATCTTACGTTCACATTCGCGGTACAACCTCAATTAGGCACTTGCAGCTTCTCAAATCTGTCACTGCAATTTCAAATTTCGCGCCTTGACTTTTGCTACTATTTTCGCGATATATCAGGTGCAAAACTAACTTGTGCACTTGAAACTCAGAGGCGGTGAGAGGGAAAGGGGGGCGGGAGGAGGGGGGTCAAAGGAGCCGTTTTATTGGTTGGCACCTAGCCAATGAAATGGGAGTTCGATGATGTCACGAAACCCGCGTGCACTGAAACACTAACATGGCTTAATGCATTAGACTGATATTAAAATAAATAAACGAAATTATCAAACTCAGTAGACACAATGCTAATGCATACTACAGAAAAGCAGATGAGCACAGAATATGACGTAAAACATATGACGTATGCCATATATATATATGCCCTATATATATATATGTATACCATAGACTGTAAAAGACACACACACACACGTACGTATATATATATATATATAATTTATTTATGTTTTGTTTGTTTTTGTGTGTCCAACAGTTAGGCTAGGGTGAATATTTAAAACATTTACATTTTTCCAAAGCGACTTACATTGCATATTAAGGTATACATTTTACATTCTTATCAGATAATTTAGGTGCATTTTCATATTGCAATGGAATTGGCACATATATATATATATATATATATATATATATATATATATACATATATATATATATATGAAGAGTTCAGATGCAAAAGCCTCTAAATGCCATTTGAAATTTTCTTATAGAATGATCATTTTTATCAAGCTCGTATATTTAAGTTCAGTAATTTCACTTAAATGATAATTAATAGGTAATCTTCACTGCCATTTAAGTGAAATTATTGAATTTAAATATACGAGCATCTGAACTCTTCATATATAGGCTATATATATATATATATATATATATATATATATATATATATAAGCAAATGTGTGTTCAGTGCAAATAAACTTGCTGCCTAGTGTTTTATTAATAAAGTAACAAATTATGTGTTTTTTTATTGTTTTTAATTTTTATTTTATAACTGTTGGTCCATTAAGCCTCATTAAGTGTTTTCTTGGGTTCGAGGAAAACGTACAATTAAACGCGTTGCGTTCATATTCTGTGCTAAAAAAAATTCTGTATAGGCTATATGGTGTTTCCTGTTTGGTCTTTTAATACCACTGTCTCAATTAAACGCGTTGCGTTCATATTCTGTAAAACTATTCCAGTAAAACTAATGATATTTCATAAAAATATTTTCCAAGCGTTTTAAAAAATAGCTGATACATATGCATACAAATGTTTGCATTGTGGCTGGCGTTGTTCATTGGTGAGGCATCGACCAATAAAATGACTTCATTCCGACCCCAGCCCCGCCCCCCGACTCTGCTCTCTCAAGTCTGCATTTACAAGTGCACGAGTGAGTTTTGCTACAGGCATATCGCAAAAAGAGTAGCAAAAGTCAAAGCGCTAGGATTTGAAGCTGTACTGCCAGATATGAGAGGTTGTGAGTGCCGACTTGTGGTTGTACAACGAAACGAAACTGAACTAAAGCACAAAGATAAATGTGTAGTACACAATTGTGCCTGTCATTTTGTTTATGTAAATGACACTTTACACATTTGTAACTATTAATCTGCAACTTCGAATTCAAAACACAGGTGTTCTGAGTATTGTCTGTGTGTGCAAATCGATAGATGCAGCTTTTCACATCAGAGCTGCAAGTATAAATTTCATCTTACAAATACAAATATTAATTTTACAAGTTCTCACATTCAAATTAGCAAGCTCTCGAGTTTTGCTACTGTTTTACCTTCATATAAAAGCGTCTTCTAAATATAGCCTATTAAATGTTATAATTAAATAATATAAAATTATTATTATTTGCGTAGCTATACATGGACCTCAAACACACCGCGTCTTCTAACTCAGGTGACTGTAAATGCGCAAAAACTGTTTCCATTGCAGTTTTGCGAAATATTCCTTTTTCGAATTGCCTGAAAAACCACCTCATGTGAGCGTTTTTTGCGAAATTGACGTGTTTCCATTGTGCTTATTTTCAATTCGCAATTTCAATTTGCGCAATTTGAAGGGTAATGGAAACGCGGCTACTGTCTAATGCAGACAGGTTTTTTCAACGGTTCGGCAGTAAACGAGGCATAACTGGCAATAACCAATCAGCAAACCTCAAGATGACTGACATTTAATTTAGCTAATTAAATGACATTTTTCATTGCAGGGCAGGGCCAGGTAACAATGCTAGACCAATAACAAACTTTAAATGAAAAATTAAATGACTGACATATTATTGAAAAAATCAAACGTAAACGGGCGGGGCCCCCGGGCTTGAGCCCAGTCAAGCCCAATGGTAAGTCCGGCCTTGAATACACCGTTCGACCGGACAGAACTGTTTTATATATATAAATATAGGTTATATGTGTTTGCGCACGTGATATCAGGAAGCAGCGTAACACACACATGACGACAGGAGTGACGGCGATGCGCAAATCGAGTTACTCTCCCACTTCTGCTAGTTTACTGAGATCTCTTATCCCGTGCGAATTGGCCATTAATATTACAGACGTCCTGTGGTCAAATTACATTACTCCATCTACCCTGGTAAAGTTAATCCCGTCCGAATAGATCCCGTATGTTATCAGACAGGTTTCTTTTGTAATTTTGTGTGACTGAATCAGACAGTGGTGGGCAGAGTCAGTGTAAATCGACACTTTAGTAAGCGACACGTAAGGGTGGTCCGCTGGGTATGGGATCAGCTCATCGGACCTCAGGTGGTCCTGGTTATTCAGTGCAGTTGTTTAGTGACTGACCTTGATGGTGATGGTCCCACGTCTCTCAAAGATGAAGTGGCTTCCCTTCAGGTGCTCGTAAGTCGCGCTGCTCAGCTGAATGTGCATTTCCTATCAATGACAGATCAGTCCATCAATACAGTGAGATCAATCAGACAGCGGGGGGGTTCGGGCCTGTGAACGGCCAGAGAAACGCTCAATAAAACAGACACACATCACACTAATGAGCATTCGATATTACCCTTTTATTTCTGCTTCAAGTAATTAAGGCAAATATCAGTAGCTATGTTTTCATTCAAAGCTGCAAATTAAACTTGGAATGTTGCATGAAACATTTGATGCTTTCTGGAAAATATTCTTTTATATATATATATATATATATATATATATATATATATATATATATATATATATATATATTTTTTTTTTTTTTTTTTTTTTGAAAAATCTCTTAAATTATTTATATATATATATATATATAAAATTTAAGAGATTTTTCGAGAAAAAAAAATAAATAATAATAATAAATATATATATATATATTTATTAGGGCTGTGATTGATTGACCATGTATATACTGTATATATTAACATATAATTTATATTATATATAAATATAAATATTTGTATATATAAATAACAAATTTTTCTTAAATATATACATGCAAGTGTGTGTATTTATATATACAAAATAATTATACACAGTACACACACATTTATTATGTAAACACAAACTTTTATTTTGGATGCGATTAATCGCGATTAATCTTTTCACAGCCCTAATAAATATATATATATATATATATATATATATATATATATATATATATATATAATTTATTTTATTTATTTTTTGAAACAGAATTCCCAGAGTGCACATATCTGAGGATGAGGAGGGCGGGAAGGAGATTGAGCTGTCAGACGACCCGTACGATCGCATGCGGATCAATGTGGAGAATGTGCTGTATATCCTGTTAAATATATATATATATTTTTTTTTTTTTTTGACTATTAACCAGTATCAGAGAACCATGAACAAGCAAGTCTGTTTTTAAGTCTGTAAGTCAAATTATTGAAATACTAACTTAAAATCTCAAGTAAATATTTTAAATCAGCTGACAAAAAAAAACAGTGAATCTCTGGTTTGAGGAAAACTTTCCAGAAAGTACAAGCAACTACTATTGAAAGAAAGAATAAAACTTGCTAAAACTGCAGTGTCAGACACACGAACAAATATCAGACCAGTGTGAAACGTTCTGCCATGTGATCATGGCTAATTACTTAATTAAAGCATTCATTAAAACATTCCTGAAACACTAACAATAATGTGGTATTAGCATGTGATTTTGGACAGGCATGGATATTTGTTCCAATGATATTCCTCTGAAGTGCCATGCAAATGTTATGGCACAACAATAAGATAATCATGCATATGATAATCAATCATGCACATCCATCATTAGCCATGCTTTCATCCAAAGTTACTAATTTAACTTTTGGAATATGGCATAAAACATCTGCGAATAAAGCAGCGTTTCCATCCCATGTGTTCAAGAGAACAAAATCGCCACTTCCTGGAAAATTGGCGGGAAATATCAGTTATAAAAATGGACGTTGCTGGAGTCGGGGAAGAAACTGTGGCTCTTCTCTTCTTTCCTCCATCATTAATGAGTTGCGTCTCAGTAAACGCTGTCATGTTCTCCAGCGTTCGGATGCTGGTGTCTTCTGGAGGAAATTAAACCCAATCATTCTGATGACAGACTTCGGCTCGGGCGTTTCAGAAACACCAAACCAACATCTGAGATGCTGCGATGCGATTGGTCCGCTGGTTAGTCCAGTCGCGCATCGAGGGATATATTCAGTTTATTCATGCGTTATCCCAGAACTCGCATTAAAACGGTCGATGGAAATGTAGCTGATGATTATATTTATGAATAAATATAATAAAGTTTAATAATAAAAATATGTATGCATCTACCTTCCCATTGCACTCCATGGCTGAAGCCGTGTGGACTGTATCCCCATGAAGACCATAGCGAGGCATCTTGTGACCTACGACCCCGGCGACCACCATACCAGAGTGAATTCCTGAGAGAAGAATGAAAAATAAAATATCAGCAAAAAAGCTTCTTCAAGCAGCTCTGATGGTTTTATTCAGCACGACGCGTTAAATTGATCAAAAGTGACAGTAAAGACATTTATAATGTTACAAAAGATTATTTTTCAATTCAATGCAGTTTTTCTGAACTTTCTATTCATCAAAGAATGAATAGAACAGAAATATGAAGCACCACTTATATTATTTTAATATAAATAATCATAAATGTTTCTTGATCATCAAATCATCATATTAGAATGATTTGTGAAGGATCATGTGACACTGAAGACTGGAGTAATGATGCTTTGATCACAGGAATAAATTACACTTTACTATATATTCACATAGAAAACAGATATTTTAAACTGTAATAATATTTCACAATTTTTACTGTATTTTTTATCAAATAAATGCAGCCTTGGTGAGCAGGAGAGACTTCTTTCTAAAAGACTCTTACCCTTTAAATGGTAGTGTATATTGTGTAAAGTAGTCCATTACTGTATATTATATTCATGTACATACTGTATATATATTATAAACAAAATTATTTGAATAATTTATTAAATTAAATACTTCTATATTCATACTTTTCAGTATTTAATGAAATAAAAGTATGTTTTTAATTCAAATTTGGCATTTCTGTTCCCTCGTCCACCATCTTTAATTTTTTTTTTTCTCTGAGATCCTACATTTTGGCCAAAAATGGGTAACAATAGTACCATATTTTGCTTCTGAAACATGCATATGGCACCTTAAAATGCTGTCTGGGTAGGCAGCTCACTAAGTTTTGAAACAGAGCTAATGTCTGAGAAATAGTACATGAATCCAAATCCTAATCATTCATAAATCCGTAAGATCCCTTCATGTGGTGGAAAGACGGTCTTTCGGTTTGTGTTTCCATCGCATGAAGGGATCTTACGGATTTATGAATGAACCAGTTAAGTTAGTTAAGACATCCAACATTACAATGATCATGATAACATGTTAACTCTACAATAAGTGAATCCACTTCTCCAGCTAATTACTCCTGGACAGCGATGCCGTAGAGATATACAGGGCGACCGCAAAACCGGAAGTTCAAAGACAAAATTCAACAGATTCTTGTGCGCTTGTTTCTCTGGCGTATAATGTCTATATAAGAGTTCATTTAGTCAACAACACAGATATAAATAAGAGAGGACGTACCCACGCGGATCTGGATGTTGTTCCCGTTGGACGGGTCTTTGAGATGATCAATAGAGCGAACCATATCTAGAGCCATGTCACAAATATTGTGGGAGTGAAACTTTGTCTTTTCTGGAGCGCCTGCCACCACCATGTACGCATCACCTATAGTTTCAACCTGAAACACACACACACACACACACACACACACACACACACACACACACACACACACACACACACACACACAATTCAACAATATTATTGATCTGACTGCACTCACTGACACTATTGGATCATCACTGTTTTCTGCAGAACTGCGTTAACGATGAGATGAACTAATTTAATAATTGATGATCTGAATCAACACAATGACATTTTTGCATCCTTTTATTGTCATCATTGAATCATTCTTAACTTGTTTATTACTGTAAAGCTGCTTTGGATCTGTATTGTATAAAGCGGACTTAAATAAAGTTGACTTGACTTCAGAAAAGGTGTCAGAATCAGGGTTATTACCGTTAACTAAAACTGAAATGAATTAATTAATTGAAATAAAGCTGAAATAAATTAAAATACGAATATTATTTGAAAAACTTAAAACTAAACGGAAATTTGTAATGTTGGCAATAAACTGAAATAAGTTGAAGCTGAAGCACTAAAATTATTAATTGGAAATAAATCAAATCTGAAACTTAAATAAAAATAAACTGAACCTAAATGTCTTAAAATAAACTAATAAAAACTAATAAAATGACGAAAGCACATAACAAAGTGCCTAAAAATTTAACTAAAGATGTAAAAAAAAAAAAGCTAATTCAAAATACTAATAAAACTATAAAATAAAGAAAAAACTAAAATAACATTGTCACAAACATGAGCTCATTAATATGTGATCACCTGGGCGGGGCTTAAGAAACTCATCCAATCAGAATTTAGATAAAAAAATGTTTTACACTTAATATTTGTTATATATATATATATATATATATATATATATATATATATATATATATATATATATATTTAGTAAAATATATATCAGTTAAAAAAAGGTGACAAGTTTAAAAATGGTCATAAACTACACTGATTTTTTTTAATGAATTTACTTTGAAACAATATTCACTCAGAAACTGCTAAGAAATTTACAAATATACGGCAAGTAACACAGTGAATTAAAAGTTTTAACGTAATCATATTGTCTTGTAAAACGTACCTCAATCATATTTGTTTTATTTGCTAAAAAAAAAAAAAATCTTACAGTGTACATCTAAATCATCTCTTATTATTTTTAGAATTATTATTATTATTATTATTATATTATTATCTCAGCTCAAAAAGCCTTGCCCAATATTATATGTGAACTTGCTAAATGCAGGATCTCTCTGCAGCTGCTGTAGAAACACATACAGTATAGGGATTTAAAGTCACCATGAAATCAAAATTGTTAAATCTTATTTTTAATGCGATATTGCGATATTTTAATGCGTTTATTTATTATAAATGATTTATCTGTGCACATTTTTTTATTTTTTTACAAAAAAGCGTTTTTGTAGAACTTTTAATTACAACTTGTAAAAGTCATGGCATGAACGCAGCAAAACACCCGATTTAACATGTGATGTTGCTGAAACCACAGAAGAAATGATCTGACCTTGAACACTCGGTGTTTCTCGCTGAGCGTGTCGAAGAGTGTGTACATGGTGTTGAGCATGGAGACCACCTGCATGGGTGTGATGTGACTGCAGATCCGAGTGAAGCCCACCACATCGCTGAACAGGATGGTCACATCAGGAAACACCTGGAACAGGTTGAGAAACCATTACAGAAAGTTCATTAGCAAAAATAAAATTTGACAATTCTTATCCGAGCACATCATTATTGTTTAAAATTAATGTGTCTCATAATCTTGAATCAGAATACGTTCCTCTCGCAGCATCTCTTCTCTTCTCTGATGATGTGGGCGGAGCAACCTGTCACTCACATGAGATCCACCAATAGCAAACCACAACCAGCCAATCAATTCCACACAGACTAAATCAAGCCCCGCCCACATCTGTTCTTGTTCCAGAAGCGTTTCACTCGGATAGACGACATAATAGAGAAGAAAAGACTAGCGCAACTTCAGTTTCATGCTGACTTTATGAATGATTAATCTGCTAATTAGATTATGTTGAAATAAAAAGAAGAAATTAATACTTTTAGGCAGCAAGGACTCATTAAAATGATTAAAAGTGACAGAAGATTTCTAAGATTTCCATTTCAAATAAATGCCGTTCTTTTGAACTTTCTATTCATCAAAGAATCCTGAAAAAAAAAATGCATCCCGGTTTTCACAAAAATTTGCTGTTTTCAACATTGATAATAATCATAAATGTTTATTGATCATCATATTAGAATGATTTCTGAAGGATCATGTGACACTGAAGACTGGAGTAATGATGCTTTGATCACAGGAATAAATGACATTTTACTATATATATATTCACAAAGAAAACAGCTGTTCTATATCATAATAATATTTAACATTTTTTACTGTATTTTTGATCAAATAAATGCAGCCTCGGTGAGCAGAAGAGACTTCTTTCACAAACATGAAAAAAATCCCCAAAACCCCAAACTTATGAATTAAGTAATAATGCTGAAAATATATTTAATCGATTGTTGCATGAGTTTGAGTCAGTGCAGTTATATATATATATATATGTCATATATATATATATGTCAAACCAAAATTTATTCAGACACTTTGCTATCCTAACTTACATAAATGAACTATAGTGTCATGCACACACTAAAAAAAAATATAACAAATGATATACTGTATGGTGTCTGAATACTTTTTGGTTTGACTGTATATATATAAACTTCATGAAAATCAATAACTACGAAACAAGCGTGATTGGTTTGGACCCTGGTCGTGAACGCTGCAGATGTTCTGACCTCACAGGTGTTCACAGCCGGCTCTCCCTTACGCAGTCGCTTCGCAACGGGTTTAGGAATCATCCTGTACAGAAGATCATCCGTCTTTTTCATCTCATAGTCCAACATTTTCATGCTTTCCTCTAGTTTGCTGGATTTCTTTTGCTCCTGTGGATGCAGAAAAAGAAAGACAGAGATATGCAGGTTGAGTGTCCTGGCCCATTAAAAGCAGGACACTCAGGGCCCTATCACACACACACACGGAGCAATGCAGCGCCAGGCGCGAGCCGCGCGACGCAAGTGTGTTTTGCTAGTTTCAGCCTGACGCAGTTATCATTTTCATGTCCTGCGACACGTTGTTTAAATAGCAAATGCATTTGCACCCATTTGTGCGCCCATGTGCTGCTGGTCTGAGAACGAGTGTGTGTTCTGGCGCATTGTTGGAGAGTTGCTATTTTGAGGAACAGAAATAGACTGAGCCATTGACCGACTGAACCCTGCTCTAAAGTCAATGGCGCAATATTTGTTTTAAAGTTTTTATTTTTAGTAATGTGCACCTATAGGCAGGTCCACAACGCGCGTACACTCTGCTTATTACACACACACACACACACTCTGCTTATTACACACACACACACTCTCTGCTTATTACACACACAGGGATGGATGCGCAGCAGCACACAAACTTTTTTGAATATGAAAAATTAAATGATTACAATGTAGAGATAAGATCATTATTGTGTACATAATGATATGGTGGAATCCGGCTTGTCCCGTAGATGGTCTGCTTGCGCTTTAACCACCTCACTCATACACACACACACACACACACTCACATACACACACAGCTTTAACCTCACACACGAGCAGATCCATTTCCTCGCTAGAGAAGCGTTCAGTTTTTCCGCTCGCTAATTCCATCATGCAAATAGCGAATCTGCCATGGCGCGAGCGCAACTGACTTTTAAAGGGAATGGGAGATGATTTATTGCACATTACGCCCAAAACACACCCATTACTCATTAAGAGAATAGTGACGACCCTTTTAGACCATGCGCTCAGATCGTTAAAGAGAGCCCGCTGTACCTGAATGAGGGCTCTCTTGAGCTCTTCCGACTGCTGAGTTCCCGCCAGCACCAGATCTCTGCTGGAGTCATGCATGCTCAGGTCATTGATGTACAGCCCCGTCTTAAACATGGCACTCAAACTCTCCATGCTGCAAAGACAACACACACACACGCATTAAAGGATTAGTTCACTTCAGAATTAAAATGTCCTGATAATTTACTCTCCCCCACGTCATCCAAGATGTGCTTCAGTCGGAAATAAATGAAGGTTTTTGAGGAAGACATTCCAGGATTTTTCTCCATTAAATGGACTTCAATGGGGTCCAACGGGTTGAAGGTCCAAATGTGAGTTTCAGTGCAGCTTCAAAGTCTCGACACAATCCCAGCCGAGGAATAAGAGTCTTATCTAGCGAAACAATCTGTCATTTTATAAAAAAATAAACATTTATATACTTTTAACCACAAATGCTCTTCTTGCACTTGCTGTGATCGGATTACGTCATCATGTTGAAAGGTCACGCGTGATGTAGGCGGAAATACCTAGCTCTGTATCTAGCTCTGTTTACAAAGCCAACGTGCAAAGACTAATTCAAACGCCATTTACAAAAAAAAAGAAAGAAAAAAAGGTAAAACAACGATATCGGACGATTTGAGAAAATGAGATGGAGTTTTTCACCCTACCCTACATTTAACGCCTACGTCAGCCTTTCCAACGTGATTACGTAATGCGTGAAGTCGTGGACGTGCAAGACAACCATTTGTGGTTAAAAATATGTTTGTTTTTTTTACTCTTATTCCTCAGCTGGGATCGTGTTGAGACTTTGAAGCTGCACTGAACTGCAATTTGGACCTTCAACCCGTTGAAGTCACTATATGGAGAAAAATCCTGGAATGTTTTCCTCAAAAACCTTAATTTATTTCCGACTGAAGAAAGAAAGACATGAACATCTTGGATGACGTGGGGAGAGGAAATTAGTGAACTAATCCTTTAATGAATTACACATGCATGCATGTGTAAAATGCATGCAAAACAAAAAACAAAAATGCACCTGTAAGTCTTACTGTGTGTGTGTGTGTGTGTGTGTGTGTGTGTGTGTGTGTGTGTGTGTGTGTGTGTGTGTGTGTGTGTGTGTGTGTGTGTGTGTGTGTGTGTGTGTGTGTGTGTGTGTGTGTGTGTGTGTGTGTGTGTGTGTCTTACACTGGAGTCCCCAGGAAGATGATGGAGTCCCACTCTGGCATGAACCTCATCTGACCCTTCAGTTTCAGACAGCGGCTGCCGTCTCCCCAGCTCTCCATCGCATTCACACTGTTTCCATCTGACAGCATCCACAGAAGAACTTGATCTGACATGTTAGCATTAATTTATGATTGTATTTTCTTCTAACCTCATGTTGTTTCAAATCCAAACTGTCAAATTCAAAATCAAATACACTTTATTGGCATGACTGTGCAGAGTATTCAAAGGTTGTCTAAGCATTACACACATTCACTCATACACATACTGTACATACATATCTACATAAATAAATAACTAAATACATACACACACACACATACATACTCACTCACTCACATATCAAAATGGACTCAAATGCAAAATTTCAAAATCATATTGTTTCAAACCCATATGACTTTCAAATGTAAAAAATCTAATACTCTTTATTGACATGACTGTGTAAAGTGGATGGATGGATGGATGGATGGACAGTTATGGATGGACAGTTATGGATGGATGGATGGATGGATGGACAGTTATGGATGGATGGATGGACAGTTATGGATGGATGGATGGATGGACAGTTATGGATGGATGGATGGATGGATGGACAGTTATGGATGGATGGATGGATGGACAGTTATGGATGAATGGATGGATGGACAGTTATGGATGGATGGATGGATGGACAGTTATGGATGGATGGATGGATGGATGGATGGATGGATGGATGGATGGATGGACAGTTATGGATGGATAGATAGATACATTCAAACAGTCAAAATGGATCAGAATGCAAAATTTCAAAATCATATTGTTTCAAACCCATATGACTTTCAAATTTAAAAAATCTAATACTCTTTATTGGCATGACTGTGTAAAGTGGATGGATGAATGGATGGATGGACAGTTATGGATGGATGGATGGATGGACAGTTATGGATGAATGGATGGATGGATGGACAGTTATGGATGGATGGATGGACAGTTATGGATGGATGGATGGATGGATGGACAGTTATGGATGGATGAATGGATGGATGGATGGACAGTTATGGATGGATGGATGGACAGTTATGGATGGATGGATGGATGGATGGATGGATGGATGGACAGTTATGGATGGATGGATGGATGGATGGATGGATGGATGGATGGATGGATGGATGGATGGATGGATGGATGGACAGTTATGGATGGATGGATGGACAGTTGCCTTGGCTTTTGGCTTGCTTAGTTGGGGACATTTAATATTCAACAATATTATTGATCTGCCTTATTAAGGGTGGACGATGATGCAATTTTCTTCTAGAAACAAACTTTGTTGTATTATTTTCATGTTATCAATGTGAAGCTGCTTTGATACAATCTGTATTGTAAAAAGCGATATATAAATAAAGGTGACTTGGATGCATGGATGGATGGATGGACGGTTATGGATGCATGGATGGATGGATGGACAGTTATGGATGGATGGATGGATGGATGGATGGATGGATGGATGGATGGACAGTTATGGATGGATGGATGGACAGTTATGGATGGATGGATGGATGGACAGTTATGGATGGATGGATGGATGGATGGATGGACAGTTATGGATGGATGGATGGATGGATGGATGGATGGATGGATGGATGGACAGTTATGGAAGGATGGATGGATGGATGGATGCATGGATGGATGGATGGACAGTTATGGATGGATGGATGGATGGACAGTTATGGATGGATGGATGGATGGATGGATGGATGGATGGATGGACGGACAGTTATGGATGGATGGATGGATGGATGGATGGATGGATGGACAGTTATGGATGGATGGATGGATGGATGGATGGATGGATGGATGGACAGTTATGGATGGATGGATGGATGGACAGTTATGGATGGATGGATGGATGGATGGACAGTTATGGATGGATGGATGGATGGATGGATGGACAGTTATGGATGGACAGTTATGGATGCATGGATGGATGGATGGACAGTTATGGATGGACAGTTATGGATGGATGAATGGATGGATGGACAGTTATGGATGGACAGTTATGGATGGATGAATTGATGGATGGACAGTTATGGATGGATGGATGGACAGTTATGGATGGATGGACAGTTATGGATGCATGGATGGATAGTTATGGATGGATGGATGGACAGTTATGGATGGATGGATGGATGGATGGACAGTTATGGATGGATGGATGGACAGTTATGGATGGATAGATGGACAGTTATGGATGGATGGATGGACAGTTATGGATGGATGGACAGTTATGGATGGATGGATGGACAGTTATGGATGGATAGATACATTCAAACAGTCAAAATGGACCAGAATGCAAAAATGTATTGTTCAAAACCACATAATACTGTTAAAAACTCCTTTATTCACCCTCATGTTGTTTCAAACCCAAATTACTTTTAATTTAAAAAGGAAATATGTTTAATCTGTATGACTACGTAGTAGAGTATCAAAATGTTGCGTTCTACACACACACACACACACACAGAAAAAAAAAAGAAAAAAAAAATCAATTAATTAATAAAGCGCAAAAGTCGTATAGACTACTTGTCAGGCTTCCTGGGTGGGATGAAGTAGGAGGCGAACTCGAAGATGAAGTATTCCAAGGTTTTAATTCTCAAATATAACAGATACACAAAAAACAGGGAGCGTGTGCTCAGAACAGGAACCTAACATTAAACATTGACCGACAAGTGAAGACTGAAACACTCAGGGCTTAAATACAGGGGAGAACAGATCAGGGAAACAAGACACAGCTGACGAGACTAACGAAGAAACAGGTGATACAAATGAACTAATTACACAGACCGGGGAAAACAGGACTAGACCAAAAATACAACAGAAGACAGGGGAGAACGGAATCACAGAAAACTGACAACACTGAAACAGACTCAAAACCAGAACTCAGAACACATAACATGTAACATTACTCCCCCCTCCCGGTAGGCGCGTCCTCGCGCCGTAGAAAGACCAAAGGGGTGGGAGGGTGGGCGCCCTGGAGGCTGACAGGGGAGACAAGGCAGGAAGCCTCCAGGGCGGAGCAGGTAGCGGGCGTGGCCACGGCGGAGCAGACTGTGGGTGTGGCCACGGCGGAGCCGACCCCTCGGGCGGCCATGGCGGTGCGGACCCTTCGGGTGGCCATGGCGGAGACGACCTCTCGGGCGGCCATGGCGGTGCGGACCCTTCGGGTGGCCATGGCGGAGACGACTCTTCGGGCGGCCATGGCGGTGCGGACCCTTCGGGTGGCCATGGCGGAGACGACCCTTCGGGCGGCCATGGCGGAGACGACCCTTCGGGTGGCCATGGCGGAGACGACCTCTCAGGTGGCCATGGCGGAGACGACCCTTCGGGTGGCCACGGCGGTGAAGACCCTTCGGGTGGCCACGGCGGTGAAGACCCTTCGGGTGGCCACGGCGGAGAAGACCCTTCAGGTGGCCATGGTGGAGAGGACCCCTCAGGTGGCCATGGCCCCTCGAGTGGCCAGGACGGAGCCCTATGGCCCCCCCCCCAAAAAATACTTGGGAAAAGTCCCGGGTACCAGAGAGGGCTCGGTGCAGGGCAGCGAAGAGGGCTCGGTGCTGGGCAGATCCAGCGACGAGGGCCCGGCGCTGGGCAGATCCAGCGACGAGGGCTCGGCGCTGGGCAGATCCAGCGACGAGGGCCCGGCGCTGGGCAGATCCAGCGACGAGGGCTCGGTGCTGGGCAGATCCAGCGACGAGGGCTCGGTGCTGGGCAGATCCAGCGACGAGGGCTTTGTGCTGGGCAGATCCAGCGACGAGGGCTTTGTGCTGGGCAGATCCAGCGACGAAGAGGGCTCTGAGCTGGACAGGACCAGCGGCGAAGAGGGCTCTGAGCTGGGCAGGACCAGCGGCGAAGAGGGCTCTGAGCTGGGCGGAACCAGCGGTGAAGAGGGCTCTGAGCTGGGCGGAACCAGCGGCGAAGAGGGCTCTGAGCTGGGCGGGACCAGTGGCGAAGAGGGCTCTGAGCTGGGCGGGACCAGCGGCGAAGAGGGCTCTGAGCTGGGCGGAACCAGCGGCGAAGAGGGCTCTGAGCTGGGCGGGACCAGCGGCGAAGAGGGCTCTGAGCTGGGTGGGACCAGCGGCGAAGAGGGCTCTGAGCTGGGCGGGACCAGCGGCGAAGGGGGCTCTGAGCTGGGCAGGACCAGCGGCGAAGAAGGCTCGGAGCTGGGCGGAACCAGCGGCGAAGAGGGCTCTGAACTGGACGGAACCAGCGATGAAGAGGGCTCTGAGCTGGATGGGACCAGCGGCGAAGGGGGCTCTGAGCTGGGCGGGACCAGCGGCGAAGGGGGCTCTGAGCTGGGCGGGACCAGCGGCGAAGGGGGCTCTGAGCTGGGCGGGACCAGCGGCGAAGGGGGCTCTGAGCTGGGCGGGACCAGCGGCGAAGGGGGCTCTGAGCTGGGCAGGACCAGCGGCGAAGAAGGCTCGGAGCTGGGCGGAACCAGCGGCGAAGAGGGCTCTGAACTGGACGGAACCAGCGATGAAGAGGGCTCTGAGCTGGATGGGACCAGCGGCGAAGGAAGCTCTGAAAAAAGGTCAATTAAGTCCTTCTCGTCCGGACTCTGGCTGAGGACAGGAACAGGAGATACTGGGCGGAAAGTCTCTGGCTTGACGGGCACGACGCTGTCAGTCACAGGTGCAGCGGGCATAACGCTCACAGTCTCAGGGGCGGCGGGCATGACGCATACTGCCTTGGCTTCGGCAGATCTGGCGTGAAGTGCAGGCTCGGCTGGACTGGCGTGAAGTGCAGGCTCGGCTGGACTGGCGTGAAGTGCAGGTTCGGCTGGACTGGCGTGAAGTGCAGGCTTGGCTGGACTGGCGTGAAGTGCAGGCTCGGCTGGACAGACGTGAAGTGCAGGCTTGGTTGGGCTGATGAGAGGAGGGAGATCAGAGAAGTCATCCCTGGAGATAGGTTTGATTGTGCAGATATATCGCCCATATCCTCCCCTGTGACCTCCACGGATACCCCGGAACACAGCTTGGCGGGTTCCCACAAAGGCCTGCCTCCATATCTCCATCTTTTCCTTTTTTACGGTCGGTCAATCTGTCAGGCTTCCTGGGTGGGATGAAGTAGGAGGCGAACTCGAAGATGAAGTATTCCAAGGTTTTAATTCTCAAATATAACAGATACACAAAAAACAGGGAGCGTGTGCTCAGAACAGAAACCTAACATTAAACATTGACCGACAAGTGAAGACTGAAACACTCAGGGCTTAAATACAGGGGAGAACAGATCAGGGAAACAAGACACAGCTGACGAGACTAACGAAGAAACAGGTGATACAAATGAACTAATTACACAGACCGGGGAAAACAGGACTAGACCAAAAATACAACAGAAGACAGGGGAGAACAGAATCACAGAAAACTAAAAACACTGAAACAGACTCAAAACCAGAACTCAGAACACATAACATGTAACACTACTGTTATGGTTCTGTTAGTCATTATCATGTTTGATAGCATCTGTCACTGTCATTATATGAAAACGAGCATCCGGCACATTCTACTAACGCTCTCTATTTTTGTATTCAATGGGATCAGAGAAGTCAGACAGGTTTGAAAGAACACGAGCGTGAGTAAATGACAATAGAATTATTGAACTATCTCTTTAAATCAGAAGAGTGAGGTCAGAGGTGCGACTCACCTTTATAATCGTCCCCGATGATCGACTGAAAGGCCATCAGTTCCACATCCACGTCAGCCGAGCGATTGGCGTTCTCATAATCAGAGTCTGAGACACAGAATCACCATCAAATATATATATAAACCTTTTTTGGGGATATTAACATGTCTAAGACTTTTGCACAGTACTGTATATATATGAGTTCTTCAGTGAATAAAGACCTCTCTTACTCTGAACTCTGTTATGGAGGTTCCTCTCTCGCTTCACCGGCTCCTTCGACATGATCTCAAACAGGTTGTTGGGGTGGGAGATGATCTGTCACAGAGACCATGGGATGATTTATTGACTGATTTTCTTAAATATAATGTTGTAAACGTGATGCAACTCTTTTACTGATGATTTTAAGTTTGGTATCACTTCTGATTTATTCATTATTTGATTTACTGAATAACAGTGGATAAGTATAGAAGTATAAGTATAGTAATAAATTACAAATAGAATATATTCAAACAGAAAACAGTTATTTTTAAATAACTGTAATTATTAATTAAATGTAATTTAAATGTAAATATTTACAGAATAAAAAATACACACACATATATACACACATATATATATATATATATATATATATATATATATATATATATATATATATATATATATATATATATATATATATATATATATATATATATAAACACACACACACACATATACACAGTATATAATAGTTAATAATAATAATTAATATTATAATTTGTAAATACAATACAATATATATATATATACAGGGTGGGCCATTTATATGGATACACCGTAATAACACTACGGATACTGGATGCCTGTGCTGGCATTTCTCCTGCGGTGTTGCTATCAGTGTGTGAAGAGTGGGAGAACAGGGTTGCATTGACAGTCCAACACAATGGGCAGCACATTGAACACATTTTATAAGTGGTCAGAAACTTGTAAATAACTCAAGAACGAATAAAGTTACGTTGAAACCAAGCACACCATTGTTTTTCTTGTGACATTACCAATAAGTTTGATGTGTCACATGGCCCTCTTCCTATTGAAAAAACAAAAGTTGTATCCAAGATGGCCGACTTCTAAATGGCCACCATGGTCACCACCCATCTTGAGGAGTTTGCCCCCTCACATATACTAATGTGCCACAAACAGGACTTTAATATCACCAACCATTCCCATGTTATTACGGTGTATCCATATAAATGGCCCATCCTGAATATATAAAATGAACATTGATAAACAATAAATATTTTAAGTTAATATTTTTGTCAAATTAGAATTTAAATAACAAAAATGTAATATAAATGTAATATATATATAATTAATAACATTAAATAACAAATCTAATATGTATGTGTGTGTGTATATAATTTATATAATTATAATAACATAATAATGATAATAATAACATTATATACCGGTAATAACATCATTACATTAACAAATTAGTTTAAAATGACTTTAAATGAATATTTAATGAATTAATACAGTATATATAAAATAATTAATAATAATCATTTATATTACAATAATGATTAAAATATTGTAATATATTGCTATTAAAAATGACATACCATGTTCCATGTGAACTCCACAAGAGGACGAGCGAGCAGAAAAGCATCATTGATCTTCTTCCCATCCAGATCAGGAAAGACAGTGGCCAATCCAGAGCCCACGTTATGCACAACCATATCCTGTCGGATCAGAGTGAACACGTTATACACCCCTTCACCAGAGAAGATGAGATGAGACGAGAGGAGGAGAAGAGAGTCACCTGTCTAAACACGATGTTGAAGGGAAAGACTTCGAAGAAAAAGTCGCTGGTGATGGGAAGGATCTCTTGTTCCTCTTGGTCCTCTTTCTGGATGTATCGATATGCAGAGTTATCAAAGTTTAATCTGAAATAAAACATTGTTTCATTACATCTGCCATATGCCATGTAGGATTTGATACTTAGTTGTCCAGAATCCAGAAATGCTGATTCCTATTTGAATGATCTTTGTTTAATAACACCAGGTAAACTGATTCACACACACGTTGTCTCACCTCATGGTGACGTGAGAGTAATCTCCCACCAGCTGCTCGGACAAAACCTCCACGTGGATGTCGGTGTCGTAGAACTGTTTCCCCATCTGTCTCAGCTGACCCATCGCGTAGTGCAGGTAACCTTTACGCTTGCTCCTGAACACACACACACACACACACACACCTTTACGCTTGCTCCTGAACACACACACACACACACACACACACACACTAACTCGACCACTAAACCTACCCATCACACACACACACACAAACACACACACACATACACACGCACTCACACACTAACTCGACCCCTAAACCTACCCATCTCACACACACTTATACAGATACGCACTCTCACTCACTCACTCACTCACACACACACACCTGTAATGCAGTGTGACTCCTGTAGCTGATTCCTCCTGACAGAAGAAGGTCGGCGGCTGAACTTTCGGGTAACTGAAGCGCAGATACTCGTGCAGGTTATCCAGACCGTTCACAAAGTCACGCACATGGCGGCCCAACACCTGACGCACAGTGTGTGTGTGTGTGTGTGTGTGTGTGTGTGTGTGTGAGTGAGTGAGTGAGTGAGTGAGTATACAGTACAAAAACACAAGAACAAAATACAAACCCATAAAGGCAAAGTGTGCATATCAATGCAGAAACAAGAGGATACAAAACACCCTGATCTTAGAGGTTTTAGATTATAATTGTTCGATAGAAACTTTGATCCTGGACAAACAAAGGTTGTTGATTACTTGAGTACTTGAGTAAATCACATCATGAAAACCTGAACGTACCTTGAGGATTCTGTCATATCCGTATTTCCCCACGAATCCAAAGAAATAAATCCCCCATGAGTTCATGAGCTCATTATAGGGTGTTCCTGTAACGCCACTCGCTGCTTTAGCGATACGTGGAATCACATTCTCACTGTAGACCTACACGAACACACATCAACACTTATGTATAGGTATAACCACACACACATATGAACATTTACAGATAGACAGAAGGATTTTTGTTATGAAGAGCATTGTTGATTCCAACTTTCGATGTGTAATTTCGAATTTGATAGAAATTTCACCCATTAACTCTCTATGGACCACATTTTAGCATTAACTGATGTTTTATAATTCAACTACTTGAAAATATTTTCAATCAAAAAATTTTTCATTAACATTAACATTTCTGTCATGACCACTCTCTGAGTTTTGGGAATGGTAATGAATATGACAATGTTGATATGTTTGGTCTCAGTGGAATAGATCTGTTATGTTATTATTGCTGCTGTTGCTGTTGTTAGTTGTTATGATCGTGCAGCTGATTTTGGTTATTGCTGCTGATTTTAGTTATTGTTGCTGATTTTGGTTATGGCTGCTGATTTTGGTTATGGCTACTGATTTTGGTTTTGGTTATGGCTGCTGATTTTGGTTATGGCTGCTGATTTTGGTTATGGCTGCTGATTTTGGTTATGGCTGCTGATTTTGGTTATTGCTGCTGATTTTGGTTATTGCTGCTGATTTTAGTTTTGTTTATGGCTGCTGATTTTGGTTATTGCTGCTGATTTTGGTTATGGCTGCTGATTTTGGTTATGGCTACTGATTTTGGTTTTGGTTATGGCTGCTGATTTTGGTTATTGCTGCTGATTCTGATTTTGGTTATTGCTGCTGATTTTAGTTTTGTTTATGGCTGCTGATTTTGGTTATTGTTGCTGATTTTGGTTATTGCTGCTGATTTTGGTTATGGCTGCTGATTTTGGTTTTGGTTATGGCTGCTGATTTTGGTTATTGCTGCTGATTTTAGTTTTGTTTATGGCTGCTGATTTTGTTTATGGCTGCTGATTTTGGTTATGGCTGCTGATTTTGGTTATTGCTGCTGATTTTAGTTTTGTTTATGGCTGCTGATTTTGGTTATGGCTGCTGATTTTGGTTATGGCTGCTGATTTTAGTTTTGTTTATGGCTGCTGATTTTGGTTATTGCTGCTGATTTTGGTTTTGGTTATGGCTGCTGATTTTGGTTATTGCTGCTGATTTTGGTTTTGGTTATGGCTGCTGATTTTGGTTATTGCTGCTGATTTTGGTTATGGCTGCTGATTTTGGTTATTGCTGCTGATTTTGGTTATGGCTGCTGATTTTGGTTTTGGTTATTGCTGCTGATTTTGGTTATGGCTGCTGATTTTGGTGATTACTACTGCTGCTGCTGAAGATCAAATACGGGACTCGCTACTGCCAATACATACGCGACAAGCTGCTGTGAGCAAGTAAGACATGCTGCTGCTGTACAGAAGGTTGAGCGACAAGCTCATTGGCTACTGATACAGCAGGAACCAATCAGCTGTGGCCTATAGAGAATTATGTGATTGCAAGCAGATTGAGTTAAGGACTGATCAGCCTGCATCATGTTTCATGACAGAACTTTGTATTTGTGCTACACTGATCCCATCCGGCTTGCCATTTTCTGAGAAATTAGTTATAACTCTTTTAATAAATGTAATGACTTATTTTTCTTATACACAAGTCTTTAAAATAGATTTTAAAAAAAGAGTATTTGGTCATTTCTCTCACAGTAATAAGAGATTCCAACCTGATGAGTTACGAAGGAGTGCAGTCTGACGTCGGCTCTCTCTCTGACCAGTTTCCACACATCGTCACCGTACGACTCTTTAATGAAGTCATGGAGACTTTCACACAGCAGCCCGTACATCCCGACAGCAAACTGAACCTCAGGAGTCCAAGAGAATCTCAGGCCAGATGCACCTGTGAAACAATAAAGAATAGGAGGAAATAAAAAGAAACATTATCCGGTAACACTTTATAATGATGGTCCGTCATTAATAAGTAACTATGCAGGAAGTAATGCAGGAGTATTACTACATTAACACTTCAGCTTCTACTATTAATTAATATAGAAACAAGTTTAACTAATCAGTAAGTAATATCAGTTTAGGACTATGATGGTTCCTTATTAGGTAATCAATAATGAGATTGCCATTATTAAGAACTAATAGGTAAATTATAAATAATTACTAATCACAACATTAACGTGTCTGAGACGTGAGCAATTGTGTTTTTTTACTTTTTGTTTTTTAGTGTTACTTAGTCACTCTTCAGGAACTACTAGTGATCTGGACCATTATTTTAAAGGGAGAAACATATTTTCACTTTATAATGATCCAGATCACTAGTAGTTCCAGCATAGTGACTAAGTAACACTTGAGTAATGCATTTTATGACTATATTCAGAGTAAAAATGAAGACTGATTACGTCTCAGACACACGATAATGTTCTTTATAATTTGTCAGTTAGTTAATAGTTATTAATGAGGCTAATCTCATTCAGTAATTAATTATTGACTGATTACCAAATAAGGAACTATCTCCTAAATTTGATATTACTTACTGATTAGTTAAGCTTGTTTTTATATTAGTTAATAGTAGAAGCTGAAGTGTTAATGTAGTAATACTCATTAGTCCTGCATAGTTACTTATTAATGACGGACCATTATTATAAAGTGTTACCCGTTATCCTTCTAAAATGCACAAATCAATCACAGATAGCATGTTGACAAAGAAACCTGACCTGTCACAATCTCACATTAAAGAAAACTCAATGTATAGTGTGAGAAATTGAACTGACCGTCTCAGAGGTTTGCGGCTCACAGTCACACAGTCCCAGTCTCGAGAATAGCTCAGGAGAATCAGGAATGGTTTTAAACGTCCTCAAACTCTTCAGCTCTATTGTTAAAATGTCAGCGGCTGGTGACTTTGAGTATTGACAGATGCAGACCTCTCACAGACACATGCTGCTCTTTCCTTTGACCTGCTTTTCACAAATATTACAAGTTTATCATTAAATGTAATGTCTGATATAACAGTAAGCGTATTAGGAGAGATTAAAATAGTTTAGTGTTGGCCATTTGTTCCTTACAACAACAAAATAAACGTATTGGCAGAACCATCCAGTGATTTATAGAGGTTAATACTTTAATATTCACCAAACAAATAATGCATACACTATACGCTTTATATAAATACTGGATGCATTAAATTGATCAAAAGCGGCAGTAAAAACATTTATAATGTTACATAAGATTCTATTTCAAATAAATTATGTTCTTTTGAACTTTCTATTCATCAAAGAATCCTGGAAAAAAATGCATCACAATTTCTACGAAAAATGTCAAGCAGCACAACTGTTTTCAACATTGATAATAATCATAAATGTTTCTTGAGCATCAAATCATCATATTAGAGTGATTTCTGAAGGATCATGTGACACTGAAGACTGGAGTAATGATGCTGAAAATTCAGCTTTGATCACAGGAATAAATTACACTTTACTATATTCACATCTATTTGAAATTGTAATAATATTTCACACTATTACTGTTTTAATAGTATTTTACAATATTACCCTTTTGAACAGTTAACATACCTCCCAAGGCTTATGCCTGTAAGTGCAATACTCCCACTGTTTGGTGCAATATCTTCTAAACTCATGTGATTTTTATATTTATTCATACTAAACTCAAAATATTGTAAATATGTTCATAATCTGTAAATGTTTATTCTGACTAAACACAACTGTGACCTTATACTTTTTTCATATTTTTATATACATATTTTTATTCATTCTTAGAATTTGTATTACTATGTTTCTTGTTGTATTTGTATTTGTATATGTATATGTGCACTGGAAGCTTCAGTACCAAGAAAACTTGTGGGTGCAAGCACACTTGGCAATAAAGCTCTTTCTGATTCTGATTTTACTGTATTTTTGAACACAAAAAATGGTGAGCAGAAGAGACTTTTTCTGAGAAAAACGGTGCGTCCCAATTCGCATTATATCCGTCCTAAATATTATTCGAAAATATAATTAGTACATCCCAAATCGTAGTATGTAGGCTATGTTGAAATGAGTCCAGATCGATCCGCACTCTAATGTGGCTAATACTGCCCACAACCCATCGCGCGTTGGACGAGGATTCGGTTAGAACTACAAACACGAGTGAAAAGTGTTAAAAACTACAGACATGGAGGACGCGCGAGTATCTTACCTGACGAAAATGTATTTATTCAATGTTGTCTACATTATATTGCATCTGCAGCAGCATTGTGAACTTTTGTAAAGAGTTAGCCATTAACTTTTAAATGCATCATTATATTCAAATTGCAAACACACGAGGAGAGTCTCCGCATGAAAGACCCACGACTGGCAGATAAACGTGCAACTACATTTCTCTCCTAAACGGTAGGAAATTAAATTAGATTGAATGGAGGATTTTAACTGTGACAAGATGATTGACAGGGCAGTTTACGTTAAGATGACGAAGTAGTATGTCCCAAAGCTTGCCTACTCTTTTGCTACACACTCAAAAAGTATGTAGCCTACTTTTTCTTAACAGTTTTTTTCCCCTTTTTCTGGGATGCAGCAAAAGACTTTTTCAAACTTTTGAACGGTGTAGTGTAAATGCTAATTTACGTGATATGTACCTCATTTAAACTTTAATATGGAATCAAAGCAACTACGTAAGAAAGAGATCTTTTTAATATCTCAATTGTTTCCAGAAAGTAACATGATTAAATGGAGAGCAGATGGGAAAAGATCTTGAGCTCTCAAACAGCGCTCAGATTTGCCAAAATGGTGTGGCATGCCATCAAAAGTCACAGATCTCAACATGAACTCAGATAGTCCTCAGATCCTTCAAACTCTCCAAGATCCTCAGAATCCATACTTTAAAGAGCACAAGCATTTAATGCGAAAGACGACAAATATCAGCACGTACTTCGAATAAACCGAACATTATCGTCCGCTGGTGTGGGCGCTAATATAGTTATCGTTAGAGACAGTTATTAGGGGCCAAGCATAGGGGCCAAGTACCGAATGCGCTACAGTATAGCGTCTCATGTAATCGCGTAATCTTCCGCTCTGGAAGTCTATGGCAGCCCATAGAATCGCTTGCGGGAAAGTTATGAAATTTGGCACAAAGATAGAGGACAGTCTGAACTGTCATCATAGCAAATTTGGAGTCTCCAACTCAATCCCTCCAGCGCCACCAACTCTCCAAAGATGCACTCATGTTTATGCTAATAACTTTGGAACCATAAGGCCTAAAAACAAAATAATTTTTCCGTCTGATTCCTTGGCTCAAGACGATTCGATTCGCCATTTTTAATTTGTTCGATTTTCACGAAGATTGAACCAGATCATCTTCTGTCCTTGCTGAAAAAAAGTTATGGAATTCAAGTTGATTCATCAAGCCGTTCTCGAATAACACGCGAACGAATTCGATGAAGTGTCCGCCAAAATGAACGTGAGGCTATATCTCCACAACGCTTAAGCATATTCAGACCAAACTTGGTGTGTGTTATAAAAACCATGACCTGAGGCTACCTGCACAGTTTCGGCGCAGTGCCACCTAGTGGTCAGGAGGTATGAAAAATGTCTCTCTTTGCTTATAACTTCTGAACAGTTTGGCCAACAATTCGGTGCAGCATGCCGAGTCGAACGATACCCAATTTTCCCATATCGGCCATTTTGGGTGTCTGCCATTTAGAATTTTGTCGTAAAATGCCATATTTTACTAAAGTATTGCCGTATTGTTCGGAAACTTGGTATGTGTCTTCAGCGCCATGCCCTGAAGGAACTCAAAATGTTTAGGAGCAGCGCCACCTTGTGGTAAAAAGTTATAATAAAATATAAAAAAAGCTAATAACTTTTGATTTTATTAATCTATTGTAATGAAACTGGTCTTTATAGTTTCCTTGGATCATGCCGAGAACATAGATACCAATTTTGCCATAGTTCCGAATTTCCTGTCCGCCATTTTGTTTTGTTCAATTGTTGGTCCAATTTTCACCAAAATTGATTTGGATAGACGAAAACCAAAACGCCTCTGAGGCTGTATCTCTGCAATGCTTTGGCAGATTGACACCACACTTTGTATGTGTCATTTTCACCATACTCTGACCACACCACACCAATTTCGTAACAGTGCCACTTATTAGTCAAAAGTGATAAACCATTAAATCACATTACTAGTGATTGTATTTGTGTTTTTTCACCCCTTTTGCCTGAAATCATCTTAATATGTCTTTAATTTCTCATTGTTGCAGATGGTCTGATGCTCCCAGCCATGATGGCATGACGTATTGTGCCTTCTTTGTGTTTGCTTACAGCTTTATTTTTTATAGTCACCGTTCTTGCAAATGGACATTTTGGACCGAGCGACAATCTCCTATGACAACGAACACAAATACACACGGTCACACAACATGCAGACAGGCTTGGGCCGCTCCACAAGCAAAGCCGGCATCAGGTTTTTATTATGAGGGGTTGGCAGGTGCGCGTCAGGGACTAAATGCTTCGCCCCATTTAGCTCCTGTCGTTTGGCTAAATTAGCAGCGATGACGTCATCAGGCGGTGAGTCTATAGAAAGCAGCTTCACGCTCTCACACACACTCACACACTCACAGAGCTCAGCCAAGACACACAACATCATCTTCTCCAGCACACACTCAGGTAAGCCAGAGTATGAGGGATTTAGACGAGTGTGTGTGTGTGTGTGTGTGTGTGTGTGTGTGTGTAATCTGCACACCAGCTGTGTGCATTCAAATCAGTAAAATCTGAACTTTTAGCATGACAAAATTCTTCCTGTTTCTTCTATGAGAACAGATTAACTATATGTGGCATTTAGTAGAGTTAGAATAAAAATAAAAATAAACACTTTATTTTACAGTGTCATTGTTACACGTAACATGAAGTAACTGTAGTAATAACTATAAATGATGTATAATTACATGCAATTAACCCTTAACCAAACACCAATCCTAACCTTAACCCTATAGTAAGTGCATGTAGTTAATTATTATTACTCACTAATTAAATGTATAATTACACTGTAACACTGACACCTTAAAAAATAGTGTAACCAAAACTTTTTTCATTATAATTGCTCCAATGAAAAAAAATTTTTTTTATTAACTTTCATTAGGGGCCAATATTTACCCCCTGGAGTTGATTTTGAGGGGCATAGTTTACTTTATATAAAAACACACTGTATGTCATCCGTTTATGTCAAATACATACATTCAAAACACAAAATTCAACTGTTATAAAGGCTTTTCCCTATAAAATTGTATCAATGTACAAGTCATATTTTATGCAATACTATAATTGTATTATTTTAATAATTATTTTATTATTAGAATATAATTACTTTAAAAATATTTTATTGAAATACAGATAAGTCAAATAAAATATACTGGATGTTACAATTTTATGCAATACTATAATTAAATTTGATTATTTTATTTTATTTTATTATTATAATATAATATAATATAATATAATATAATATAATATAATATAATATAATATAATATAATATAATATAATATAATATAATATAATATTTTTTTTATATATTATTGAAATTAAATATTTAAATAAATATATTTAAATATAATGAAAGTTACAATTACAACACAGGAATTCATTACAAAGCATCAGGACACAGCTAGAGTATAACTTAACATCAATTGTATCAATTAAACAAAAACAATTATTATTATTAATGTTATTATTATATTTAATATTTATTTAACATATAATATTATATAATAATAAAACAATAATAGTTGTTATATTATTGTTGATATTAACATAAATAATAATATTTGTATTAAATATATTATATAAATAATAATAATAATAATAATAATAATAATAATAATAATAATTATTATTATTATTATTATTATTATTAATATTATTATTATTAAAAGTGGGATGCAAATCATCCACAGTGATGTTGATGTGTGTGCAGACCGAGATGCAGAACGCACATCATAGCCTCACCAAACAGAGACAGCAGCAGGCCATGATCCTGAGCAGAGAGGCAAAGGGAGGTACGACACACACACACACACACACACACACACACACACACACACACACACACACACGCACACGCACACACTCGGATGAAGCCCTATAGACAAAAACACACATTCCTACACTTTGACTTATATAACACCAGTGATATATCTTAATAAAAAATAAATAATCAGGGATATCTTATGGCCATTCTGGATGGACTTCAGTCATGTAGAGACTCAGAGATGATTGACAGGAGCAGGAACAGATCAAAGAGATTCTCCTCAGTCACTTGAGTGATTTAATCAGAGGAGAATCTCCACATCCAACATTCCTGAAAACGTTCCCAACACTTCAGTGGAAACAGTGTGTTCGTTTGCATCACGGCATCTCCAGCTCAGCTGAATCCGACTCTGGAGAGGGAATTTTGTAAGAATACGCCAGTGGGACATGAATGCCCTGACTGAAAATGCCACTTTAGGGCGAGTCCATCGAGTCAGTCTAATAATAATCATCACTGTTAGTTACATTCATAACACGGCAAACACGACAGCAGCCGCGACGTAAGAACCCAGACACGGTTACAATACAAGAGGTCAGACTGCCATCAGACACTAAACAATGTTCTTGAACCTCTCAGGGGAAAGAAAATATATAAAGAGCGGCAATAAAAATGTATTCGGACGGCATATATCTGCATATCACTGCATTATTAGAAAACAAGGGTATATGTATATATGTATATCATAATTTCATCATAATTTGATTATTATCAGTGATGAAAGCAGTTGTGCTGCTCTCTGGAAAGTTTTCTTTGTCATGATTTTATGACGAAAAGGTTCAAAATAACAGCATTTATTTGAAATAGAAATCTTTCATTTCTTTCAAAACTCTTGCTGACCCCAAACTTTTGAACGGTGGTCTATATAAAACACTAGAAGAAGTTGAAGAAACTCACTATGATCGTGTGTGTGCGTGTGTGTGTGTGTGTAGGTCTGAACCTTGGGAAGAAGATCAGCGTTCCCAAGGATGTGATGATGGAGGAGTTGAACCTGAACAGCAACAGAGGATCCATCATGTTCCAGGAGCGTCAGAGGAGAGTGGAGAGATTCACGCTGGAGAACTCAGGAGACGCTCACACCGACATATATGTAAGAGACACTTCTTTAAAGAAATCATGCAATTTATAGGAGCCACCACAACACTACAGAAGAGGCATTAGTCTGATCACTTTGGCCCTGTTTACAGCTGGTATTAAGATGATCAGATCACAAGTGGACGACACTAAGGTGTAAACAGGGTGTAAAACATTTTTGAGCTTGTCCACTTTCGACGGCATCCAGAGGGAGTGAAAACACATTTGACCGGATTGCTTTCGTAGTGTAAACGCTCATGTGATCGAATGTGTTCAAACAGCCACAAAAGACCGTCTTCTCTCCGTCTACTGATCTAATGCTTAAAGGGATACTTCACCTCTGGAAAGATGAATGTGTATTTAAATTGGGTCATTTATGTAGTAGAAATGTGAAATTATTTTTGAATTTGGAGCCTTCTAGACTGAGAAAAGCCAGAAAATGTATTTTTTGGCTCATGTGGATGAAAGACAACAACTCCCAGAATGCACTTGCTTCAATGCCCTGCGAGGCCACGCCCACCGGTTAGAGAGCAGTTAAACAACAAGGCTAGGCTACTAGTGAGTCTCCGTGACAAACTCAGTCTGCCCGGGATTTCGAGATCACCCAAAATGTCCGGGATTCGGCTTTTGCGTTCTACAGTCGCCATTCATCATGTTTACTGTGGCGAGCAGGACGAGGCTGAGGGCCGTGGGAGAACGGCGCGAGGCCGGTGGCGTGATCACTGAGACGCACCGCTCTCGTATCTCTCACGGAGGAGCGGGAATTTTCTTAGCAATGTTAAAACGCACATCAACCGTTCATGTAAACACTACATTCAGATTCACCAATCGGAATGAATTCAGTTAGATTGAAACAAAAGGTGTGCATGTAAACAATGAATGGCGACCGCAGAAAGCAAAAGCCGAATCCCGGACATTTTGGACGATCTCGACGGCCGGACATGTCCGGGAAAAAGAGGATGGTAACCCCTACTACTCAGCTTTCTCCACAGAACAAGAGCCTGCTAGCTTAGCTGAGTGAGTGAGTGAGAGTGAGTGAGTGAGATCCCACCTCTATGGGCGGGTTGAACACATGCGGGACAGCTCCTCCTACTGGCTGTAGTCTCTCGCCTCTGGCCAAAAAATCCTCAGATGACGCAAAATGATGATTTTTGCTTCATCTGAGGATTTTACCCAGACAAAAAATCCATAAATCTCTCGTCTCAGGGGGACATGAGGGAGGAAAGCACGGTAATTCGAAAACACTACAGGTGTTCTACTGATACAAAGCTTAAAGGGATAGTTCGCCCAAAAATGATATTTAAGCCATGATTTACTCACCCTCAAGCTGTTCGAGATGCATATGTCAATCTTTTTTCAGACGAACACATTTTCAGTTATTTTAGAAAATGTCTTAGATCTTTCAGTGGTTATAGTGTGAAGCTATGGGGTCCAGCTCGTTGAAGTCCGCAAATGAGCATGCATCCTTCACAAAAGTAATCCATCCGGCTCCAGGGGGATAAACGAAGGCCTTCTGAGGGTAATCCGTGCGGTTCTGTCGTAAAAATATACATATTTAAAACTTTATAAACGAAAATAACTGGCTTCGGGTGGCGGTCGGCGCGCGTTTATGGAGATGGAAGCGTTGTGACGTAGAACGAACGTGACAGCGCAGACAGAGAGGAGAGCAAAACAAAAATCTACGTTCGTTCTACGTCACGACGCTTCCTACGCTACGTCCTACGTCATATGCCAGCATCCATCTCTGTGAACGCGCACCGACCTCCACCGGAAGCCAGTTATTTTAGTTTATAAAGGTTTAAATATGTATATTTTTACGACAAAACCGCACGGATTACCCTCAGAAGGCCTTCGTTTATCCCCCTGGAGCCGGATGGATTACTTTTGTGAAGGATGCATGCTCATTTTCGGACTTCAACGAGCTGGACCCCATTGCTTCACATTTTAACCACTGAAAGATCTAAGACATTTTCTAAAATAACTGAAAATGTGTTCGTCTGAAAAAAAGATTGACATATGCATCTCGAACGGCTTGAGGGTGAGTAAATCATGGCTTAAATATCATTTTTGGGCGAACTATCCCTTTAATGCTAAATCCTGAAGTATCCCTTTAAATATTATGGGAAGAGCTCTAGCCAGACAGGCTTTAAACTTTATCGACTGAGACCCAAGTTTGGTTTGAAGATGAAAAACCCACCAAGCACAATGTTCTCTCATCATTCCTGATTTCTAACACACACACACTCACACTCGCAGCGTTCGGCTGGTGTTGAGGCTGTCAGAGCAGAAACATTTCTGGTCAAGTAAATTGTGTGAGCTTATTTTTTGTCAATTAGATCGAAAGATCTGAAAAAGCGGGAATGTGTCTGCCTCGTCTACTTGTGGTCAGATCGACCAAAACGCATCTAATACCAGGTGCAAACACACAGGGCCCTAATGAAGTAACAGCACACCTGCTTTATGCTTTAGGATTAAGAGTTATGCACCACAGTTTATTATACCGGGGTTATCATCGTTAACTTGGACTAAAAAAAAACATTTAAAAAAATTGCATTATAACACAGGTAAATTTTTCCTGAAATAAAATATGCTTATATATGTATTTGCCAAGGCAACATTTTCATTAGAATATCAAAAAACAAGATAATTGTTGCTTGAAAACAGTGTTGTTATCATTAACTAAAACTGTTAAAGATCGTTTACGGTAATTTAAATAAAGCTTAAGTAAAATGAAACATATTTGATGAAAATTATATACCTTAATATTGACCAGTTTCAGCGTCTATTTATAATGTAGGGGGCGGAGCTTCAGATTCTAGAGAACATTTGATTGGACAGAAAATCGGATGAGAAGCTGAAGTGCAGAGTGATGTCATCAAAATCATTGATCCATATTGGCAGAAGTGAGAGACCAAGTTTTGAACGCTTATATCTTCTAAATGTGACTTTTGTTTTGGAGCTCACTAGCTTATAGATAACCGTAAGGCTAGCATATTCACACTAAAAGACAAAAAACATACATTTAGATTTCATGGCTACTTTGAATCCCCAGAATCTCGCCTGGAATTCATTTGATGAGTTAATAAATCTGGCTTTACCCGTCTCACATTCTCCTGCTCGGCATCATTCGTGTTGAGACGTTTCACGATAAAATAGCCTTAGGGGCCGTTAAAGCGTAACTCTCACCAAAATTTAACCTAAGGTCTTTTTGTTAATCTACCCGAGGCAAACTTTCGTTTAAAAGCATAATTAGGATTGAAACGCCACTTTTAAGATTGACCGTATTTTCGTTTTCGGTCAAATTGCCTTTTGAATGGGAGTGCTTGGGGCACGACTATGATAGCATCAAAATCGCTATTTTTAAAACACTAAGAAGGCTCGACACAACATGAAACTGTGCTGGAAGTATCACCAGCGGCTCTACACATGAACTCCAGCATTGAGAACATTGTTTGTGTACACAGAGTTTACTAAAAAGAAAGGTTTTGTACGACTCACTTTATCAGTTAGTGTTTCCGGTGGCTGGAATTTTGTCAGTCAAAAGTAGTCGATCTCCGAATGCAACGTAACATGAGGAGAGTAAAGATGGAAAGCTCCTAAAGCTTGTTTCCA
This sequence comes from Rutilus rutilus, assembly GCA_021464565.1. Taxonomy (NCBI): domain Eukaryota; kingdom Metazoa; phylum Chordata; class Actinopteri; order Cypriniformes; family Leuciscidae; genus Rutilus; species Rutilus rutilus. The sequence continues at coordinate 38,533,039 of JAJAQA010000011.1, read as the reverse complement.
TATAAATTCACGGATGATTTGTTGTTTTGTCGTTAGTGAAAATCAATAGTGACCTAGTATTTGAAAAAGGATCCTCATATAAGAATGAAATGATTCAGTGATACAGATCGACTACTTTTGACTGACAAAATGCCAACGGCCGAGAAGAAGAACAGCTACAGTGAGTTGTTCAAAATCTTTCTTTTTAGTAAACTCTGTGTACACAAACAATGTTCTCAATGCTGGAGTTCATGTGTAGAGCCTCTGGTGATACTGAGAGCACAGTTTCATGTTGTGTCGAGCCTTCTTAGTGTTTTAAAAATAGCGATTTTGATGCTATCATAGTCGTGCCCCATTCACTCCCATTCACAAGGCAATTTGACCTAAAATGAAAATACAGTCAATCTTAAAAGTGGCGTTTCCATCCTAATTATGCTTTTAAATGAAAGTTTGACTCGGGTAGATTCACAAAAAGACCCTAGGTTCAATTTTGGAGAGAGTTACGCTTTAATGAACACGTTTTCCCAGTCCATAAGGTAATAGGTCCCACATTCATGCTTTACAAGACATTGAACGAACTTCTCCATCCTGAAACTCTTCCAACAGAACGACATGGATCAGAATCAAATCCACAACCAGAACCACGTGATGACAGACATGCAGGGAGGGAAAGAAAACCTGCTGTATCCAGTGGCTGGAAAACACAGTCTCGTCACGAGCCTGAAGAACACAGTGGCCAAGAAAGGAGCCCCAAACGTCCTCGCGCCAGGTACTCAATACCACTGCTTTTCTGACCGATATTACTGACTGACTGTGACATATCAAACACATTTAATGAGTTTGGATACATCACATTATATCACATAACACACACTAAACACGACTGTTGTTCAAGCTCATGGTTAGTGACTTGAGCAAACCTGAATCCCAAAATATCCTGTGATACTTCATTTAACTATTCATTCAGGATATCCCAGCAATGAAACAAAAACCACACTAAACACTTATCAGCTGCTTAGCAACACCTTAGCAACCACCCAAATACCTTGGCAGCAAGATAATGTGAATCATACATTCATATAGATGTTAAATGGTCTTACTATGATTAATAAGATGTTAATAAACCTGATTCAAAGTCAGTGCACATGAAAACTTAGACAAACTTTTTAATAATATTTTAGGCTCTACTGTAAAATATTTTTTAAAAATCCTCAAAACAAGATAAATGTACTTGAGAACTAAATAATTGTATGTGATTAAAATAAAATTTAGAATAATAATTAGAAATAGAAAGGTTAGAAAGAAATAAGATTAAAGTTGAATTTGAAATTAAGCTATATAGAATTTTCTTTTCTTTAAAAAAGACAAAAGCACGTAACAATATTACTAAAGCAAAATAAAACTGAAAAAAAGCTAATTCAAAATCTTAATGACTATAATATTATAAATACTAGAAGAATATAAATACTAAAATACCACACAATCTATTAAAATATATATAATATATTAACAATATGTACATATTAACAAACATCCAAATAATAAATAAAAAAACATTTAGAAATTGAAATAATTTTTAAAAAGCATAATTGGTACTAATATATTATGTAGTGGTGCTTCTCAAGTACATTTATCTTGCTTTAGTGACTTTAAACTGGAAATCAAACAGAGCTAGTCGTTAAGAAAATGATTTTTGCAGTGCGCAAGAGGAATATGCGTGTATATATTTCTGACGTCTTTGACATCAGTCTTCGCGTATCTGTTGAGCTGATATCATTAGCTCGTCTCTGCCGCTCATAATTAACTCTGTCTAATGTTCTTCTCCGTCTGTGGATCCCTTAATAAACATCCATCTCCTGTTTCCGTCTCCTTATCTGCAGTTTCCCCTGCAGAGACCAGTCCGAATAATATCCGCTAATGCGTTTGCGTGCTAGTCCTGCGCGAACCCTATGAGCTAAACACTGTAGCATGCTAGAATGTGCTTCGGGACAGTAAAGCTCCCTCTATTATTGGCCCTGTGAATCACCAAAGCACAATCCTATCCTTTTAGGCTACTCCGGACCGCTAAGAGAGATCCCTCGGGAGAAATTCAACGCCACGGTGATCCCGAAGTCTTATTGTTCACCGTGGCAAGAAGCCCTGGGAGAAAGCGAAGAGCTTGTCTCCTCGCTCAACACTCAGATACTTGCTCAACCACCACAGAAACTCCCGCCAGCGAACTACAGGTGCTTTAACAGGTAAGACAGTACAAAACAAGTGTCCTAAATCGCATAGGTACTTGTTTTGAATAAGTAATTACTTCACGGCCGCTAAAAACGTATACGTCCTCTATGTTATGAATGTAATCTGGACGTACTACATTCATTCTTCACGTTATCATTGTCATGTGATCAGTTGTGGCACTTCACTGCCATTCATAAATCCATCATATGCACACTTCTGTGAATTCAGACATACTTATTTTGTCACATACTGTTTTTCGCCTATTATATAGTAGGGAAGTATGCGATTTCGGACACAGCCGTAGTCCTAAACTAGTCCTAACCCTTTTCTCTGCATAAGAAAAAAAAATGCTTTGCTAAATCATAATTAGGGCAGGGCTTGACATGAACTTTTTTGCTGGTTTTCCAAAGTTACTAGCCACTTAGCATTTAAGCCGCCTTTCCACTGCACACGAAATTCGCATAGATTGTCACATTTCGCCCCCTAGTGTCAGTCGCACGGAACTTTGAAATTGGTCGTGAAGCAACTGTTACACCGTGTCCTAACTACACGCGACCCGATAAGATTCCAGCGACATGCAGTGTGTCTGTCCACACTAGACTGTGAGACGCCACAACGTCAATCAAAAACCACAGCCAATCAGAACAGCGTGTGGGCGGAGTCTCGCGGCGAGGGCACAGCACTAGTAGAGTATAATCTTGACGGCACTTGCAAGAAAATGGATAAGTAGCTACATAATCAAATTCACAAATATTACACCATTTAAAAATTACATAGGCTACTGAGTTACTAAACCAATCTTTGTCAAATAATACACTTGTTTGTTAACAGTTTTAACGTTCTTGTTTCCATTTGTTTAAATTTCAAGATCTGAGGTGAATTATCCATTGTTGCTTTTACAGCCACAAAGCTGGAGCACTAAATGATATTCAAAGTCACATTGCACGCTTTTCACATTAAATAAAGCACATAAACAGTACCTGAGATTCATAGGCGTGGATTTCGGGGGGGACGGGGGGACGCGTACCCACCAGATTTCGTCATAAGTCATTTTGTACCCACCACTTTTAACTTCCGTCACTATTAATTTGACTTTTGGTTTGATTTTTTTGACAGTTTTCAGTGGTTGTGAGGAGCAATATGAGAGAGAAATTTGGTAATCATTGTCTGACCCAACAAAAAAAACATTATAATATTCATTTTATTTTATGTGTTCGCATTTATGAGGGAAAAAACAACGTGTCAGTTCTCGGTTACGGACGTGAGCGCTCTGAAAGCGCCACTAAAAGACTGCTTTAAAACTTTTACAGAGACCTCAAACAGAACAGCTGCCTTTCTTTAAAGTGAATTTCGTTTTGTATTAATTATATCTTAATTTTAATCAATGTTTCATGAACCAATTGCCTGGATTTAATAAAGAAGTAAATATAGCAGAATCACGACATGGAGGTGCCGGCGAGTGAACTGGAGTTCGTCTCATAAATGAACCGAAACTCGGCGTATAATGCACATTCACAGTGTATTTAGACACATTTAGACGCAGTCATAATCATTACTTTTACCGGTTCTTTCTGGCAAGCTTTATGCATGCGGTTGTGCGCTTGAGTGCGGCTATATTACGTAAGCTCATTATCCTGTAGGCTAAGTAATTAAACTAATATAAAGGGGCGATTTGTCCACGAATGACTTAAATGAACAACTAGCCTACTAGGAAAAAAACTTTTAATCGGAAGCAGCCCTTATTCCACATATTGGAAAAACTGCCATATAGATATTTTTTTAATTATCTCATAATTTGGCAGCATGTTTATAAGGCTGTTGTCACTTTAAGACCCGATCGATCCATTATACTGTTACACATGCGTTTTCTTTCTCAACTGTTCACTTAAAACATAACTGAGTGTGTTACATGAACGGGATTCTGACTTTGTTTTGTGTGTGTTTGACAGTTTAACCGTAATAAACAATGAAAAAGACTCAATTTAGGACTGAGAGGCGGCTTTATATGCTGCACTTTGGGTGTTTGAGCACAAAATCTGCGGGAATGAGTCAAATTATGTGCAATACGACGGCAAAATTCAAGCCCTGTAACAGCAACAATATTCATCCGGAGATCCATGAAGCGAGTGAGTGAGGAGAGGCGGGTTAGAGTGTCACTCGCTGTCTGAGAGATGAGAGAGAGAGAGAACTGGGAGTTGTGAGAGTGCAAATCTGATTGAAAACCTATTGGATGGCTGAAACAAAAAAGAAAGAGTTGCCTCAATCACAAAAAAACGTGACACGCAATACTGCGGCCCATGTAGGGTTGGGACATCCGAGTAAGATTGGGATTCCCCTATAACAACTTCTTTATTTGGGAGGGATTAAGTCCATTCTCCACAGGATCATAAAACGGAGGCAAAACATGATACGCGAAGCGGCCTTGAGGGTCACTGAGAGGTTCTGGCACATTAGCTTCATGCGTGATGATTACTTAAACAGAGCCAACAAGACTAATCCACCCTATCAAATTATGGAGTGCACTTAAGAGAGCTTCAGTGTTTCCACTGCGTCTTCCCATTTGAAACGAGATCCACAGAGGAGCGAATGACTGAGGAACTATTTAAGGAACACAGGAGAATCTCAGATACAAACTAGAATTGCGTCACCGGGTTGAGTCCAGTCCAGAGGCAGGAATATCTTGAGGTGGCAGATCTGGGTGCATTAAGTTATACAAAGACCTGATGGATAAAACCATTTAATCTCATATGAAATATGTCCTATCCTCCTGGGACCCGGGAATAGACTTTTGTCCACTGTGGACATTATATTTGAGGGAATTTCTCTGACAGGGCTTTTCAGAGACACCAAATGTTTGGAGGTTTCACCATGAAAACAACTTCTCCTTGGTCTTTAAAAATGTCTGACATTAATTTAGTGATCAAGTGTAGCACTCTACATATGATAATATATTGTAAATATAATTTAAATCTGACTGCTTTTCAAATTGTATTGCATTTAAACCAACATCTCAGGAAAACGTTACGGGGTTTCAAATCAAAAAATGACTTTCTGTTCCAGAACCACTGTAGAGGACATCAGGACTTACATCATGTTTATCAGGCATTCTGGGAGACACAACAAGTGAATATGGAAATAAATTATACATCAATATTCCTGTGAAATATTAGATATCATTATTAAAATGTTGCTAATTATTACTCCAATTATTACACTTCTTTTTTCATTAAATGTTGCTCCAAAAAGACATTAATGTGCACATTAGACACAGATACATTGCATTGAATGTGAATATTAATTTATGGCCATTTTACCCTCATATTGCATAAATTAAAATGGTTTCCGATATATCTTTCATAGTTGAGAATCATCTTTATACAAATTTTGGTTAAAAAAAAATCCTGAAACCCCAAAATTTATTGGTGATAAAAAAAAAAGAAAAAAAAAGAAATCCCCATTGTATTGTACATATAATTTCATGTCATTTTATTTTTTAAACAACTGAGTCCTGGTGTCCACTACAGGACATAGCATAATATCAAGAAAATATTTTTTCACATGTTTTTTTTATTTTTATACCATTTGTTTCTTATGCTCTAAACAACGTGATGACATGAAAAAAAAAGAAAAAAAAAAGGATATTATGGATGTCTAAACCTAATCTGGATATATTTGAAAAGCTTTTTTTCCTCTATGTTTTGGCCTTCCTTCCACACTGAGATGGCATTTTTGTCCTGCGAAAACAGGTTTCTGAAGACTCAAGTGGATAAATTTGAGAAGTTTTCAAGTTGTAGTGTGGATTGTGAAAACAGAGGTATTTTAAAACGTTGACACGTTTAGTCATGTGACGCATATTGTACTGATATGATTATATCGATGTGCGCTTAGAAGAAAAGGTTCCATGTAGAATCTTAACAGATTCTGTCAGACGCATCATATTTAGAACCTTTTAGGGGTTCCATCATGGGATCATTTTATGGATTTATTTTCAAGTAATCACTTTAATTAAATTGTATGAATAAGCAGCTCGTTACTTTATAACTAGACAAAAATTGAAATAACTTGTTAAACCTGAAAGTATTATGCACTCAAGACATTTCAACTTATATAGAACCAGGGCTAAAACTAGCTTTTTGCCTCACCAGCCAATGGCTCGTGATTTTATCGGACATTAAACTGTTTTTGCAACAAAAAAAAACGTTTTTTTATGACACCGAAATTTTAGATACTGAGAATTCTCCATTCCAATTTTGATAACACAGTTAAAACTACTAGCCTAACTAATATACGTTTAAAACATCATTAAAGAAAATTAACAGTAGTTTTCAGGTACAGACATTGAATAAAGTAATCAAGTGTAAAATAACACTGAATAGTCTTTACTGTATAAATGAGACATCAATTAATCCTTATTAAAGTTTCAAAAGTTATTCAGTCAAGAGCAGCGAGTGATTTTCTTTCCTTGATTAACATTAGAAACAGTCAGCAGGAATATTAGGCTACCGTCACTTTAAGAGCGAATGCACGGATCTAATATACTGATAGTGTACACACATGTTGTCTTTCTCCACTGTTTACATTCACTCGAGCCATAACCGACTGTTTACTAGGATTCTCGCCAAGATGAGATGTCTTTTTTTTTTTTTACATCATTTTGTGTGAATATGACTGTTCAATTTCAAGATGACGTGAAAGAGAGCTCATTTCAGTATGTCTGAGACTCGTCTTTCTGTGTTCGCGCTTCTGATTCACACTAAACTTCTCACACTAAAGCGCGAGAAATGACTAGAGTTCCCTTTTTCGTTCACATTCATGTTCTCACAACACTGCATTGTTAGAATTCATAAAAATGTTATCGGCCAACTGGCGATTGGGACCATTTCATACTCGCCAACACCGATTTTTACTCTCATTTGGAGCTTGGGGAGTGTTAATTTCAGGCCCTGTATTGAACCTTTTTGGCATTAAAGCGTAACTCTCGCCAAAATGCAACCTAGGGTCTTTTTGTTAATCTACCCGAGGCAAACTTTCGTTTAAAAGCATAATTAGGATGGAAACGCCACTTTTAAGTTTGACCGTATTTTCGTTTTCGGTCAAATTGCCTTTTGAATGGGAGTGCTTGGGGCACGACTATGATAGCATCAAAATCGCTATTTTTAAAACACTAAGAAGGCTCGACACAACATGAAACTTTGCTGGAAGTATCACCAGAGGCTCTACACATGAACTCCAGCATTGATAACACTGTTTATGTACACAGAGTTTACTAAAAAGAAAGATTTTGAGCAACTCACTGTGTTTCCGTCCGCCGGCATTTTGACAGTCAAAAATAGTCGATCTCCGAATGCGAATGAACTGACTCTGAATTTTAGCATTGTTTCTAATATGAGGATCCTCTTTTAAATACAAGGTCAATATTGATTTTCACTAACGAGAAAACAACAAATTATCCGTGAATTTATATGGAAACAAGCTTTAGGATCTTTCCATCTTTACTCTCCTCATGTTACGTTGCATTCGGAGATCGACTACTTTTGATCGAGGGGGGATTGGGGGAATGTAAAAAAAAAAAAAAAAAATGTGCATCACAATAAGTGTATTGTGATTGTCACTAACATTTTAGTAACTAAACTGAATTTTATTAGGTTTAGTGACAACATGTTACGATGTTTACATGGTACAATTTCTGGTAAGCTACGCTTTTTTATTATTTCAATTCAATTATTGTGATTTGATTGACTCATATGGATAAATATTAGGTAGCCTACACAAGATAGGCGTACATTTTTCTCAAGAAAAAAAACAACTCACCTAATGCTGTAAACATACAGAGAGCCCTATCAGCTGGCAGCATTATTTAAGGTTAAAAATAACTCAAATTAAATATAATGCGTTTTTTTTATTATAATAACAACTTTATTTAATGATACAAGTAAAAATATAATAAATATGTAATATAGTACACATATTTAGCAAAATACTCTCTATAGCCCTTTTTTTCTAGCCAACTAATGTGCTATAGCCTATTATGGTCATTAAATGGCTTTCCTGAGGTAAATGTGAAGTAATTGTTCTCCAGCTGTTTTTATTGACCCGTTTGTTTGATTGATCGATATTATGTAGCCTATGATGAATATACATTTCGGTAAGTTGTACTGTATCTTTCAACAGTGTTCATTCGTGTTTATTTACTATTAGCTAGTAGAGATGATCGTTCACTTGCCGCTAGCGATCTGTCACGTCACATTTACAAGCGCCAAAACGCTATTTATTGTTTGAATTTCGTAATAAAATTGACAGAATCTGAGAGCTGAGATTTTTTTATATCATATACTAACCTGCTCTGTCTAGTCTGTCGTCTCCGTGTCCTCTTTGCTTCACGATTTTTCTGTGCGTGAGAAAATGGATGTGTGTCATGAGAGCGTGTGAAAAGTGTCAGTTGCGTGATTCTCACGGTGAATGCGAGAGAGTTGGCAGCTTTAAGTGTTTTTTAAAATTGAGTCAAGAACCCTATAATAATTCGTTACATTTTATATAGCGCTTTTTCTGAGACCTCAAAGCGCTTTACATAGAAGGGGGGAATCTCCTCAACCACCACCAATGTGCAGCATCCACTTGGATGATGCAACGGCAGCCATATTGTGCCAGAACGCCCACCACACACCAGCTTACTGGTGGAGAGGAGACAGTGATGAAGCTAATCAGTATATGGGGATGATTAGGAGGCCATGATGGACAGAGGCCAAGGGGCAAATTTGGGGTTACACCCCTACTCTTTTTCGAAGGACGTCCTGGGATTTTTAATGACCACAGAGAGTCAGGACCTCGGTTTAACGTCTCATCCGAAGGACGGGTAGAAAACCCGATATAGAAAACCCTAGATTTATAGAACCCCAATGAATCTATGTGCTATTCACTTTCAGTGTTGCTAAAGATAGATCTTCACATGACATTCCTGCAAAGATGACAGAAAATGTACTAACAATTGCTGTCCTGCAGCAAAACATGACGACAACTGCGTTTAAGACCATACGATGAATGGCAATTAAGAGCGACCAGGACGAACCAGTGCCATTTTGCTAATAAAATAACTGTGCCAGAAGAATAGCAGAGAACTTCTATTACTATTATTGTTTTATGCATGCGCAGTAAGATGATTTAGTGTGGCGGGACAGAGAGCGTTTTGAAACGAAAACACTGTTTTCAAGTATATCCGGATAAATGCAGATGTAGCCTTTCAGATTCAGCTCAACTCTTCATCGTCTGGTTTTTATTTTAGAGCCGCGGTGCCATTTGGTGGTCCGGTGCGCAGTCAGAGGGTGATTCCTGTTATTGGGTTTGAAGCTCTGGAGACTCAAAATCTTCCTGGCATGACCTTGGCCACCATGTCCAAACGACGCAACTTCAACAGAGCCCCGCGGGGATGGGGCGTCGGATACTCGCCCGAGTCCAATGACCTGTGAGCTCCACGCTGATCCACAGCTGGAACACTAGAGGAGAAGACTGGCGCGCCGGAAAGACCTGCGCTTTGCACTTTCGGACCGTCCCATTAAGTTCCCTGCAGGTGAAATGCATGAGGAGAGCATTTGTAAACCAAAATTAAACATCATGAACAAAGATGATCAGGATGAGGAGATGTTTTAGCTCAGTGCTGGATGAGGGAAGGCTTGGTTGCTCTCCTAGAACAAGACAAATCCATTAACACATCTATACAATAAGAAATGAGTCAATGATTCAGAACTTCTAAATACTGGTTTCATGCGTGCATTCACACTTAAAAGGGCCCTAAAATGTATTTGGACACTTTAGGCACATGCAACATTGCATTAGAGGACTAAATATCAAACACCAAACTCTTTTTGTCAAATGTTTTTGCTTGTAAAATGTGTTTGTGCATCTTTCTGAAGATAAATGACATGCTTTGATATTTTTTATCTAATGCAACAGTGTCTGAATACTTTTTGAGCCGCTGTGTTTCCTAAAAACAGAGCAGACGGTACATTTAATGTCAGCTAGTTTAATGTTCACAAAAGAAAATGGTAACCGTAGGTTCTTTCAATAAAGTCCTTGTTGTTTTTTTTCATGTTACAATAAAAGAAAAGCACTGAACTGACAGTTCATTAAAAAAAAAATGCATTGCAAAATAAGAAACTGATAATTATCAGAAAAACAAAAAAAATATATATTTTTTTCTTTGATGCAAGACAGTGGCTGCACAAATATCTCATGTTAAAAATGTTTTTGAATATAGTTGCATCCTTGACACAATTTTTATGCTTGTTAAATCTCTAGATGCAAGACTGAAATGTGTGTGTGGGTTTGTGAATCTCACAATCAACATCAAATAAAATAAAATAAACACATTTTGCAAAAAGAAAATGAAGCCTACTTTAGGACCATAAAGATGTTTTTTGCATGAAAAGCACTAATTAAGCATTAATTATCAACCCAAATTCTCAGTTTCCTACTGTAATGCAACAACTGATTACTCTAATGTGGAAAAAAAAGATTTTTTGCACAACAGTAATTACAACTTGGGGGGGAAATGGGTTAAATTTTCATGAAAATGTCAAAATGCAAATGCATATTGGTAAACGGTGCTTCGTTTTCAATGTAAACTCACTGTGAGTCATATCTTCTAAACAAAAAGCTCACAGATTCAGCACGATGATGTCTCACACTACCATACCAGTACTGGCACTTCCCATAGTGTTCCAGTCAAACACTCAGTGTGATGTCACAGGTTAGACTCCACCCCCTGATGACATCACCTTCACAGTTCAATAACAGGCCTCATATCAGTCACTGTGGCGAACGGCGGCATGCGCACCCATGCGCTGAGGATCCTGGGAAGGGTAATGGATGTGGCCTGGAGGAGGTGGAGGAGGAAAAGGTGGAGGCACAAAACCTGAAACCACAACCAGACACTTTTAAAACCATGCAAGAGCCATTTTGGGGCAGATTCAACCATTTTAATTTCCGTCAACAATAACAGCACTGGTTGTATTATATAAAAAGCACATTTTGCAAAAAGAAAATGAAGGACCATAAAGATTTTTTTTTTTTTTTTTGCATGAAAGGCACTAATTAATTAAGCATTAATTATCCACCCAAATTCTCAGTTACCTACTGTAATGCAACAACTGATAACTGTTGTGCAAAAAAAATCTTATTTTCCAGATTAAAATACAATTTGGGGGAAATGGGTTAAATTTTCATGAAAATGTCAAAATGCAAATGCATATTATTCGTAAATGGTATTCAATCATTTTAATTTCCGTCAACAATAACAGCACTGGTTGTATTACTGTATATAAAAAGCACATTTTGCAAAAAGAAAATGAAGCCTACTTTAGGACCATAAAGATGTTTTTTGCATGAAAAGCACTAATTAAGCATTAATTATCAACCCAAATTCTCAGTTACCTACTGTAATGCAACAACTGATTACTCTAATGTGGAAAATATAATTTTTTTGCACAACAGTAATTACAATTTGGGGGGCAATGGGTTAAATTTTCATGAAAATGTCAAAATGCAAAAGCATATTGTTCGTAAACGGTATTCAATAATTTTTATTTCCGTTAACAATAACAGCACTGGTTGTATAATATAAAAAGCACATTTTGCAAAAAGAAAATGAAGCCTACTTTAGGACTATAGAGATGTGTGTGAGTGCAGATGAAGTGTGTACCGGGCGCTGGTGTGTTTGGTGGCAGACTGATGTTCATGAGCGCAGGAGAGACGCTCGGGTCCAGGTTAAAATAGTTGGCAGGCGCTTCCTCCTCCAGAGCAGGCGGTGGCGGTAGAGCTGCGATATACACATGATATAATCACACAGATCAATCAAATCACGCAATGAGCTGTGAGAGACCGTGCATTACAGTCATTTTACCATGGTTAAGGGCTGGTGTTAGTCACGGTGCAGAGCAACAGCAATATGACAAAAGACTCTAATGTTCAAAAAGTGAATGTAATTATAATAATATATACAATAAATCGGGAATATTGTTCATTATCATAAGTGGGTGATTCATTTAAAAAAAGGTTTGGGCCATATTGCATTCCCAAAAACAAAATAAAAATATTTATTGCATTTATTTTTATTTTCTTTATATATGAAAAACATGTTTGGGCCATATTGCATTCCCAAAAATAAAATACAAATATTTATTTCATTTATTTTTATTTTCTTTATATATGAAAAAAAAAAAAAAAAAAGGTTTGGGTCATATTTCATTTATTTTTATTTTATTTTTATATAAAAAGATTTTTGGGTCATATTGCATTCCCAAAGATTTAATAAAAATATTAATAAAAAAAAATTGTTTTCCTTTATATATGTGGGGGGGGAAGTTTGGGTCATATTGCATTCCAAAAAAATTTAATAAAATGTTTTATTTAATTTTAATTTTTACTTTATTTATGTATATTTTTGGGGTGCAATATGACCCAGAAATTTGTTTTCATTAAAGTAAAATAAAATACACATATGCACAAGAAGCTATAATTATATATACACACACATGCATGATTCATATGAATAAAAAAAAAATGTCTGGGTCAAAATGCATTCTAAAATAAAATAGAATATAGAATAAATAAAACAATAAAATACAATTATTGCAAATTATGACCCAGACATTTTTCATGGTTTTATTCAAATAAATGCACAAATACACAAGAAGTTATAATTGTAAATAAATTATTTTTATTATTTTATTCCTTATTGCATAAGGAAATTAAGCCCTTTGATTCATTAACATTACAACCTATATGGCAGTAACACACACACACACACACACACAACATACCCGTGGGGAGACCCGGGACTGGCTGCAGTCTGGTGCCCATCTCGCTGAACCCGTCGGTGGCCTCTGGCCCTCTGGCAGCCTGAGCGCGACCCCACTTCACCACCAGCCGGAGCCCGTTAATGATGAGCTTGTTGAAGGACTTCTCCACCGCGAGCTCTGCACCCTGACGAGTGGCGAACTGAACGAACGCACACTGCTGTCTCTCAACCAGCGTGATCGTGCGGATCTCACCGAACTGGTAGAAATGATTCCTGAGAGACGAGACCAAGAAAAAACACAGTGTTTAAAGTCAAATACAAATCATGAACAGAAAAGGTTGGGATAGAAAACTAGTGCACTGATTACTGCACACTGCCAACTACTTCTTAAAAACAAAACTATGCAAACATTGAATACGTTTACATGACCCTCATTATGAGATTAAACACGCAATAAAACATGCATGTAAACTCTTTAATCTCATCTATTTCACTCTGACCGGGGAGTGCATTTTCTTGCGGTGTTAAAGAAGTGTGTTCAGATTTCTGGGGTGTGAGTTCACGTTGACAGCGTTGCATGTTGCATGCATTGATGGTCAAAAACATCAAAATCAAGACATCACCAGGAAAAAAAGGGTATGTGAATAAAAATAACCACAATTCTCAAAAAGTCGTATCTCTGCAATCCAATATATAATAATCCAATACCTCGCCAATGTTTTTTTTTTTTTTGTGTGTGCATTTTTTAATCCAATTTGTGTAGAAATGATTGTTTCCATTAAATGAATCAAGAAGAAACTGCAATGAATTGTTATTTTTAATGCATGTGTTTGTCATAATGGAAATGTAAAGTCAAGTTGTGCGCATTGCATTGTGGGATACAGTTTTCCATGCGGTTCGCTCTGGTTGTATCCTGTGCATTTTGGCAAATGTCGTTTGTAATTTCATGCATAAAAAAATAATGATGCACTAGCAACGTCAAGGTTATGGGTTCAATTCCCAGGGAATGCATGGACTGATAAAATATGTAACTTGAATCTGATTAAAAGCATCGGCTAAATTGATAAATGCATTTTACATTCACAAATATGTATTTTGTATTACATACAACATGTGCATGATTCAACCAGAGAGAGCACAAGGCATGCACAACTATCCCACAATGCAGTGCGCACAAAAACTATGACGATATGCCATTGCACATTAGTGTTACACAAAATGTTTTTTTAATAACTTCACTCCAACACACTGAAAACACACTTTCAGGTGTCAATCATACTCCGGCTGAAGCTCCTCCCACCTGAGCTCAGAGTCCGTGAGGTTTTCTCCCAGTCCTCCGATGTAAAGCGTCGTGATGGACTTGTCCTCGGGAAGCTCCGGTCGAGGCATGGTGGACGCTCTCTTCAGGAGTTTATCCGCCACCGGGTCGTTGATGCCGTAATAACGATCTTTAATGTTCTGATCGGCCAGAGGATCCTCAGGGTCTGTGGGCTTCTCATGTCTGATGAGAAAGAAATGATTTTAGTGATTGAAAGCGGAGCTATTATGATTTCTTCGTATGTCGTCGTTGCTGTTTGAGCATGATAAAGCTCTGCAAAGTCACACAGTTCTTCTCTATATCAGTGTCAGTGTTTCTGAACTCCTGAAACGCCTCCATTGTAGTCTTGAGTTTCTTCCGGGAACGAACACGTCACAATATTCCTCATTTAAATAATTAATGCGCAGAATAAAGGGGCGGGGCCTGGTTGAGTTAGTTAGTAGTGTGTTAAACTGGCGGTTATGGGAAGGGGCGGGACATTTCCCAAACACACTCGAAGCGCTCGACCAATCACAACGCACTGCTCCAGCCGACCAATCAGAGCACAGTGTGCTTTTCAGAAGGAGGGGCTTCATAGAGACAGGAACTAAACAGAGCGTTACTGACAGACTGGGAAGAGAGGAGCCGCAACAATGGAGAATATGAGGAAAATAATCAACATTCAAGCAGGAAAACCTGTTCTAGTAGAGCACAAAATCAAGACTTTGTAAAAGGCCATAATATGGGCTCTTTAATTAAACATGGTCACACCACTGCTACTGCCACCGTGTGGACAGTCGTCAGCATTGCAGCTGTTTCCCACTATGAAAAACAACATGAATTTCTGCTTGATTTCATTTTAGCCAAATCAGGATTTTGATTTAACCATAGAAATGAATTTAACCTAATCGTTCTAATTAAAAAGACACCAGTCTAATCAAAGTTGAATCAATCTCTGCATTATATCAAAAAAGTAAAAAAAAACAATTCTCATCACTTGAAATTAAAGGTGGTTCGATCACAGAAAGCCACAAAATCACTTTCCAGAACATTCTCATTCACAGTTCCATGCTGGTGGAACACTCTCCCCACCCTCATCCGGAATGCAGAATCCCTGACAACATTCAATAAACAGCTGAAAACCCATCTCTTCCGTGAGCACTTAACCTCATAAAAAAAAAAAAAAAACTTTCCCTTTAAAACCTCACTTATCGTGCTTATGCTACTCTGAATAATGCCTGAACTTCGTATTTTGAGCACTTCTTGCGTTGTTGTTGTTGTTTTTTGCCTCTTCATGATGACTCGCTTAATTTTAGTCCTAATTTGTAAGTCGCTTTGGATAAAAGCGTCTGCTAAATGACTAAATGTAAATGTAAAGGAACCGTATGTAAGATTGTGGCCAAAACTGGTACTGCAATCACTTTCAAATTACTGTAGAGCGGTGTATCCCCTCCCCCCCTTGTAACGGTAGGTATCTGTCATTAACGTAAGTACAAGCACAAGCCTAAGTCACTATGTGTAACAGATATCAAAGACACAGCTATTGATTTAGCTGACGCTATAAGTGAAAGCGACCAGCTGTATTTTTTACCTTACCCTGCAGTACACGTCCATAACGCTAAAATATGTGAAAGATTACGTGACATTCTACTATTTTTGGCTGTAGAACTTGCATGAAAAACAAGTAGGCTACAAAACGTTCTCCGTTTTCAGCCGTCTCCATCTTTCAAAGGCATCTCCTATACAAATCCTTGTTTTATTTCGGACTTTGTCACGACGTATTTCGGATTCATAACGAGGTCTTTTAGGTTTCGTAACGTTAGACATTTTTTATCCGACACGTTTGTAGCTGCAGCTGTGGTAACTAGAGCAGAGCTGGCAACCCGGATGCAGTTGAGGGCTGCAACTTCACCTTTTTAAATGACAATATCCTGGCCGGACTACTGCTGTCAGTGATATAAGTATTTGAAATGAACATGATTTCTTAATGTCTAGTGACATATCAGGGCCATTTTATGATTAATTGAAATACATTTCTTACATACGGTTCCTTTAAACTTGAACTGAAATACAATAAAATATAAAAAAACGTACATTTATTTTATTTCAGTTGCCTAAGCAACATTTCTCATTTTCGTTTAGTTTAACCTGATGCACTAAAATAACTAAAACTGAAATAAAAAAAATAGACTTTTTTAAAATTATTATTATTGATGGAGTGAAAAGTGGGGGGAAAAAAGTTACAGAATTGTACATTTATTGCTATGAAAAATGCACAAAAAAACTATTTTCAATTTTTGATATGAAATATATATTTTCAAAATTTTTATTTTAAATTACTAAAAAAGTACTAAAATTAAAATGAAATAATATATAAAAATAAAAACATAAAAAATATCAACAAACTATAACTTTAGTATCTAAATGATAATAAATAACACTGATAAAAACACCTTTAAAATTGAAACGAAAGGAACATTTATTGTAACGAAGTTAATAAAAATTACTCTCTCTTCTCTTCTCTTCTATATCTTTTTTTTTTTTACACTGCATTAGACTAAACTGGGAAGGGTCAAAGCATTTACATATTGTTGTCCATAGTCCTTAGTTTAACTGCTATTGTTCTCCTCATTTGTAAGTTGCTTTTGATAAAAGCATCTGCTAAATAATTAAATGTAGCCTAACTGTAAATGCAACATCCAGCCCAGAGACTACAGATGCAAACTAGCGATCTAGCTAACTCCGGTCCCTGTTAAATAAACTAAACTAAGCCCTATTCGGACGGGATTAACTTTACCAGGGTAGATGGAGTAATGTAATTTTACCACAGGACGTCTGTAATATTAATGGCCAATTCGCACGGGATAAGAGATCTCAGTAAACTAGCAGAAGTTGGAGAGTAACTCGATTTGCGCATCGCCGTCACTCCTGTCGTCATGTGTGTGTTACGCTGCTTCCTGATATCATGTGCGCAAACACATATAACCTATATTTATATATATAAAACGGTTATGTCCGGTTGAACGGTGTATTAATGAACTTCAGATTGGGTTGTGTTGGTAATAGACACTTACCTAACGCTAAAAGAAGTTTCGTGCCTCTAACAAGTGCTGTCGATCTTCTTTCTGACAGCACTTTCTTTCTTCTTTCTTCCATGTTACACTAGTCCCGTCCGAATACGTCTAAAGTGTTAGTATAATGATTTTGAACTGACCTGTACGGACACTCCTCTCCTCTCTTGCACTCTCCCTTCACCCAGAAGGAGCAGATATGGGGTCTGTTGCGTTTGTAATACGGTGTGGTTCTCGCCAGCTTTAGCAGCATGTCACTGGGGTTCTGTGATTTACCCAGAATCCCCAGCGGTCTGGTGCCGTCAGAGTTCTGGATCTGAAACACAAGAGTTCATGCTACGCTTTGCTCCCTGGCGTTGTGTTTCTGAGATGTAGTTTGTCACGAGACGTCACCTCTCTCTCCATGTTCTGAGTGTAATATTCCCTGTTGACGTCAGATCTCGGCATGTCGTCTCTGATGGACAAGCTCGTGTCTCTGACCTGGATTGGAAGACCTGTACACATTTAACAGGAGACAAAAACATTATTTAAGGCCATTATTGCTGTGTTGAAATGTTTTTTATTTGGTATTTCAGCAGAAGATCATTTGGAACTACACTTTTTTTTGCAAACAAATAAAACTGACAACCTAACAAAAATGCATGAAAAAAAACAACACACACACACACACACACACACACACACACACACACACCTCCAACCCCACCCAAAAGTGCTATCCAGTGGTAAAGGCAGGTAATGAAGGCATAGTAAAAATGAATCACTAGCTTGCAGAAAAGGAATAAAAGGGGAACACATTGTTTTCAAATAACAAAATCTTGTCTTTTAAAGCACACCTAATTCTTTCTAAATGTAGTGTACCAGTCAACTCTGTCAGCCATAGTCCAAAACAAAAGAATCATTTTTTTAGCAGAAATTAAACCATACGAAACAAAATGTTGTTGTACCAGTGTAAGTTTAAAAAAACGTGTGTGCGCATGTATGTACACACATACACAGTATATATATACACACACAGTCTCATGACAACCTATATACTGTATACACACATTTATACTGTATACACACACACATACTGTACACACACACACACACACACACACACACACACACACACACACATACTGTATACACATATACACACACACATACATATACAAATAAAATAATTAAACATAAAAGGTCATATTAAAAAAAACGAATGAAATGACAAAAGCACAACGAAATTCCTAAATATTTAATTAATTACAAAAAATATATATAAAAAAAAAAAAATATATATATATATATATATATATATATAATTATATATATATATATATATATAAAAAAAACCTAATTCAAAATATTAATACTTTTTTATTCTGACTGCTTTTATTTTAAAATAATTTATTTATTGTAATATTATTAATTATATTATATTATTAGCTTTTCATAACTTCCCAAAACCCTTGCAGTTTCCTTCACAAACCCCATTTTGGGAAACTCCGGCAACTCTTTAAGGCAAATCTCAATGACCAACTGTTACAGCACACATCTTGTGTTTATAATTTACTGCCTAATCATAATTATTTAACATTTGTTAAAACAGGTCTGACTGACTCACAGAGCTTACAGACGCAAACCAGCAGCAAGGCAGGCAAATAAAAATTAATTAATTAATTAATTAATTAAACCTAAAAGGTAATATAACCCCCTCACCGTACTCCAGGTCCAGCAGACAGGTCTGGCACACGTTCTTCATCTTACTGCAGGTCTGACACACCTCCGTCTTCTTGAAGCGCATGCGTACGCCGGGACACCAGCGGAAGACGGTGAAGGGACGAGCACATATCTGAAAAAACACTCTTTAGCCGCTTCGCTCTGCTTTATCCCTTTATCCCAACGCTACATGCTGAGCTCACCTTGCATTCTTTGCCATACTTTTCCTTAGTCTGCAAAAACAAAAATTGTGTAATTCATGAATATTGAATGAAAGCTTCAAATTTAAATTATGTTTCAGCGCACCTAATGATACAGAGATTTTTGCAGGTTACTTAAAGGGGTCATCGGATGCCCATTTTCCACAAGTTGGTATGATTCTTTAGGGTGTTCATGTAAAGTTTGTAACATACTTTGGTTAAAATTCCTCAATGGTTGTGTAAAACAACACCCTTTTTACCTCCTCAAAAACAGCTCTGTTCACAGCGACCCGTTTCGGTGCATGTCTCTTTAAATAATAATGAGGTGCATGTGGTGCATGTCTCTTTAAATGATAATGAGGTGCATGTCTCTTTAAATGATAATGAGGTGCATGTCTCTTTAAATGATAATGAGGTGCATGTCTCTTTAAATGATAATGAACAACTGCTCATATCCATTGTATAGGGATCTCCCAGTCACGTGACCCCTAGCCGCGTGTCAGCCATTTTGACGGAATACTTCAGCGGACCTACATACATGAGAATGCGGATTATCACATGTTTTATGGCTGCGAATTGATTAAAATAATATAATAGTATATAATGGTCATTGTATTAATTATCTTTAACCTGCTGAAATGTTCCTATAAATATATTTTCTTTACAACTGTGCAATCTGAATAATAAATAGGCTAAATATCCAGTAAGCTGCAGCAGTCCTATGCTCGTCTTCCCATTAACTGTTTTTTTTTTCTCTTTCTGACATTTCATACCTGTTGGGTTTACATTTTTTAATTAAATTGACTATAAAAAGATTGCTTGTGTGTGCTGGTGTTTATTCCTGTCTTTTAAAATAGTTGAATGAATGAATGAATGCTCGCGATCGTGCCTGTAACGATGTTAAATAGGCTAGGCTATTTAATCAATAATGTACACAGCATAGAGGAGAATGACAGTCAACTACTTTCAATAATATAGCATTTTGGGCATAAACATGTAAATAATGAAAAGATTGACATTGAAAAATGACACAGAATGATTAAAATTTAAATATTTAATCCACATAAACAAATGTTCATGGTTCACACTGATGTTATTCATTTGTTCTCGCACACTTCAGCGTCGCGGTCACTGGTTTAGACGAACACTGACCACTATCTATTATTAGCACAGCGGCCGTCAGCTAACTGTTCACGTCATGTCATCACAAAAAGAAATATACAAGAGGAAGATAAAGGAATTAGGAATCATAGATCCATATGAAGCACCACAAGTTCTTTTTACAGGCATTAAATGTGGAAAAACTTCCTGACATTGAGTTCGGTGCGTCTATGGTTCGGTGACATTTACAGCTAAGTTACCTTATCCACTTCCCATCACGCTACACCGGAGCTTCATTAAAAGCATACACAAGCTTAGCAGGCTATCGGTATCACAGCATCGCTCGGGCATGATAGAAGAATAGATGAATATTTCGCGACGAGCTGTATCAGAGCCCGTCTCTGGCTGTATTATCACCAGCGGTTTAGCATTTTCTATTCCGTCAAGATGGCTGCTCCAAATGGCGTGACGTCACGCGGGACATCCCTATACAAATGGCTGAGGGCGGAAATATGCTAATACAGGAAATATGTTAATAAGGGAAATATGCTAATACAGGAAATATGCTAATACGGGAAATATGCTAATACGGGAAATATGCTAATACAGGAAATATGTTAATACGGGAAATATGCTAATACAGGAAATATGTTAATACGGGAAATATGCTAATACGGGAAATATGCTAATACAGGAAATATGCTAATACAGGACAGTCTGTCAGCGGTCGTGGGCGGAGCATGAGCATTATGACATCATATTGCTCAGAAAATCCAAACGGCTTGATTATTGAGAGTGTTTGAGGATAAAAAAAAGGAGTGAATGGATTTTCTTCATTGTATGGTGGTTTTGTCCACACACTGCAAAGACACATTTATATGGAAACACCATATAAAAGTGAATTTTGCATCCGATGAACCCTTTAAAAAAAAACTGGATCACTTACCATGCGAATGTATGGATTTTCCCCGAGACATGTTTGACAGAGAATAGGGAAGTCCTGGAGGGAGAAAAGTCGCTTGACAAATGACATTTTAAAATAAATAAAAAATGCTTAAAAAATATGATTAATATTTGCTGTGTGCCCGAGACACTATGGCACTGAAATATATATATATATATATATGTTAGACAAAATAATAAATACAATATAGCTAGATCTAATCCAGAGGATCATTTATATTGTTGATGTGCAGTAGTGGCCAAAAGGAAAATTGGCATCTTTATTCAAATAATATTAAAAAATTGTCAAAGATTTTGTCAGCATATTGCATAGTTGTGTTTGTGATAATGCAATGAAACATGATATCATTTTTGTCCAAGCTGCCATACAAAGACATTATGAATACATGCAAAAACAAGACAGAACCTACAAAATATTCAAACCTGAATATGTCTTCATTGTATGCTTTTCTTGTGGTTGTTTTTCTATGCAAATGTTTATTTTTATGCATAGTAAATTAAAACCTGTAGCTGTAGTTTAGTGTTAATAAGTTTAGTGTTTTGATCTTTCCGCATATTTAAAATATTGTCCTCATATTTTGATGGTTGAATCGAACTTGCTGAGATTCAAATATGATAATGAGCGTTTGGTTTCTGACCAATCACAGCAGACTGGGCCATCCGACCAATCAGAGTAAAGCAGCTCTCTGAGAGGCGGGGTTTAGAGAGACTGAATCCTTGATCGAAGCGTTTCAGACACTTGATAAAAAAAAGTGTATTTTTTTATTTCAATGAATGTACTATATTTTAGTACGATAATGTTTTTTATTTCATATTTTGTATTTTTAAGGGATTTTATAGTACTAAAATGTATTTATGTTGTATTTATAATCCATTTATTCATTTTTTGAGCATTCAGTTTCCACCTTAAACTGTCGTAAATCTTAAATTCTTTAGAGCACAGACTTCAGTTTGATCTCTTTTCATAGACGTCACTTGGCAGATTATTGCTGGAGTGAAAAAAGTTTTAAAAAGTGAACTTAAAAAAAAGTTACCGAATTTTACGTTTATTGTTATAACATTTTTTAGATTAAATGTATATTTTCAAAAACACGTTTTTCTCTAAAACTGCAAGAAAATCAAAGCCATAAATCTAAACAACTTGTGCTCCAAAATTTAAGGGTTTATATCTCAAAAAAATGACCTTTCAGTAATTGTTTGGCCGCAATACCAAACGCTTCCACTAGATGAAATGAAATTTTTAACTGCGAACAACACAAGTGTGAAAAAAATGTTCAGGACCATTCAACCTTTTCGAATAATATCCGTGTTCACATAGCAAGTGCCAAAACCTAAACCAAATTTCGTACCATTCCGATGAAGTAAAAAATTCGCTAAAATCAAAACGTACAATTTTTCGGTCAAAACTGACCGAACAGCAGCTAATAATGTTAATGACAAGGCTAGTTAATGCTTCTTTTGGGTAAAACCTCAAGAAAAAGTGATGATATTCATGATTTTTTTTTATTATTATAATAATCACAAAATTGAAAAGTGTGTTAGAAAACTTTTTTTTAAAATTTTTTATAATGACTTAAATGTGCAACGCATGTGTATTCAACATGCACACAAAACCTGTTTTGCTTCAGAGTTGGGCTATATCACTACATTTTTCATAATTTCAGACATGCTTAATCGCCACACGTCGACCTATTTCCAGCAATCCAGCATCTGTGATCATACGAGGGTCAATCTCTATGCTATCTTCACAGATTCTGTATAAACTGCTCCATCAACAAGTTCTAGCATGTCTTTCACCTCATTAGACGAGCTAAAGATAGTTTCAGCAATCACAGCAGCACAGATGATACTTCATCAATCACGATCAGACAGACAATTCAACTCATATACTTTTCTCATCACAGTCTGTGTGCACGACATTCAGACAAATCCCAATTCTCAGTTATGATTGCAGCATTAATTCTGATGCCATAACATGTGACAAGTGACTATTTGGATTAATGATTGTTTGCTAATATTTGGTATATGAGAAAAAAGCTTTCATGAAGACAATATTATACAACCTAACGACAAAATGCACAAATATATTAAATAAAAGTTAGTTTTAATGATCAATAATCAAATAAGCAGTTTGTTGCATCAGATAGAGTGACCTTATTCATGATATTTTATAGGTTTTACCCTTAACAATCCCTTTGTCAACGTTTAAGCTTGTTTGCTTTTGCAGTTTTTCATTTGTCTCTTCTAAAATGATTAGTTTGTGGACTGCACAGTAAATCCTGATAGTCAAAAATCCATAACTAATATTTGACATTTATGTAAAGACATTTGTTAAAACAAATATTGGACATTTAAAAAAAAACTAAAAAAAACATTTATATATATATCTACGTAAACTTCATTAACTTTATTTTATATTCTAATGAGTATCTGACCACCACGCACGCGCGTAGTACTCGCTATTCTACAACTGCCATGAAAATGTTTCTTTCTTTTAGTAAACGAAGAAACAGACACATTTTTGAAGTAGTCTGCAGTGCGTCACATTTTCGATAAATTCATTAAATTAAAACATACCGAATCTTCCCAGTTCTGTCTGTTGTAGGTGTTTGAGCCGAGGGACGTCGCCATGTTCGGCCGCGCGCACGCACGACGTGGAAATGACGCAACGACGTCACATATTCTATTTACCAAGGCAGGTGCGTGAGTCAGTTGATCATCTTTTTTTTCTGTTAAATAATTTTGGTCTGATCTGTCAAAATTCCTAGCTGCCAAAACCGAATTGGATATTGCCTTAACATTGTGTGATATAATCTGTTATTTCTCTCATTGTAGTGAGAAAATATAGGAAATATATAATGACTAAATATATGTATATAAATATATATAGTAAATGTAATTATTTTATTGGCAAAACATTTTATTCAAAAAAGTTTTTCCTTAACAATACCCAAATTTAATATTTTTTTGATGTCATTACTTAATTATGTCACCAAAACAAATAACAATAAAAAGTGTAAAAAATGTGAAATTGTATGACGAACTTTTGAATGTAGCGTAGTTTGATTTATTGCATCTTTATATTTAATTTCGTATCATTGTATATATATAGCATAATGTAGCTATTTGTCTTCCATGTTATATTACTTTGTTCAAGATTTTTATTGGATTGTAATTGTATTGTAACTAATTTATTCCAATAATATTCAATAAAAAAAATAAAAAAAAGCAAGGTGTGTGTACCAGGCCTTGGACATGAAAATATTTGACGTATATAATTCTATAAAATGTATAGTATTTTGTATTTAAATCCAATATTAATATAGCCGACTATTAGTAAATAAATGAATTAATAAATGCATTTAATACAAGCTGCGTATTTGTTACTGCTTGCTTGGATGGTCCTGTGAAATACACTGCATGCCTTTTCTATTTATATAACTATATATAGAATAATAATAACATTCTTAATCAATAATAACTTAAATTAAAACCAATAAATAAATCAATAAAAATAAGCACATGAAACATTTCCATTTAAAAGGAACATAATAAACGTACATCTTATGACTTTTATTTTGCTACATATCATTTAACAATATTTTAAATTGACAAATTGTTTTATTTTATGTACAATCAACTTGGATGTTTGTAATTTTTTAACTTAAAATACATTAAACTAATTAAAAAAATGAGTAGAATCTTGTATAACAAAAAATTGCTTAACTTATTTTGATGAGTTAAAACAATGTAAAAACATTTATAGTAACTTATTAATCATATAATTTTTACAGAGCACCACTGTTTAACTGAGTCTTTCTAAAGCAAACCATATAGAATAATATTCTATATATTTACTAAATTAGTTTTGATTGCAGTTCAAACAAAAAATGGCAAATTGTAAATAAAGTTTTAGTTACATTAAATAATATAAAAATAACCAATTTCATTTTAGCAAAGTGTAAAAAAAAAAAAAAAAAAACCTTTAACCAATTGTTCAGTAACCATAAATCATATTTAATTTCATTCATGTACACCTCTTGCATGGGAAATTTACATTAATATCAAGATAATATTTTTGATTACAAGAATCTTTGTTTATCAGTCATTTTAACACACACACACACACACACACACTCACACAGTTTATTTGGCTCATCTACAGGTCATAGAAGTGTGATTAAAACAAACAAAAACAACCTGTGCATAATAAACACAATTACAATGAACATGAAGAAGCAACCAATGAAATGTAGAAAGCTCCTAACAATATGAGATTGTCACGCTTATAATATTATATAATGTTAATACACCTGAAAACAACATAATATCATCTGCCATTAAAGCCTTCAAATAAATAAGCACTTATCGAACAAAACTGGATGCGGTTTGTGCTGAGAATGCAAGCCGTCTTAAAAATAAAGTCATCATATACACAGCATAATATGGCTTATATAGATGGATATTCATATTAATCACCGCTGATTGATACTTGGCTGTGTTTAAATTTAAGGCACGTTCAGGCCAAGAACGATGACTATAACGATAACTTCAATCATAACTATATTAGCATAATGTCTGTTTATTCTAAGCGCACTGCCGCTTTAAATGTTTCCCGCGTTAAAGCAGGATGGATTCTGATTGGTTGTCGTTTTTATCGTTCATCAGGCTGTAAAAAATCGCTCGGAAAGTGATTCCAATGATATTATTTCTGTCATTATCGTAATAGATGTGGACTCTGCTATTCTTTTATTCTGATTTTTATAACTATATCTTCATAGCTATCATTATATTCATCGTCCTTGGCGTGAGCGGGCCTTATTCATGAAACACAAGCAAAACTAATTTGAGTAAATCATTCATAAAAACACATTATGAACCATTTGTACAAGGCACTATACTTACAATACGTAGCATTATAAAAGTTCTACATAAATATGTAGAAAAATAAAACTGAACACATTTGCTTTGCCCGTGTTTCTTGAATAAAGGCCCGGTTACAGTATTTTTTTCTAAAATAAAAACCTCTTCCCTTTTTTTATTTTAAGTTACTTCATGTCCTGAAAAAGACTTCAGACCAATAAAACTACTGGAAGACAAAATCTTGAAATATTTCCCAGTTTCCACCGATTCCATGTCGATTCTGAGGTAACTTACAGTACTATTAGCTTTGTTTGTTAGCATGTGTGCGTTAGCCCCTCTCATCAATAACACTCAAATGCAGCTGAAATCCATTAATAAGGCACATTTTTTTTCCCTGAGACTGTACAAATATTTCTCAAACACACATATACACAATGTGAGATCGTTACAGAAGTTGAATTTAAAACTTTGAGGCCACAAACTTTTAAAAAATGAAGTTTAGCTGTGTTAAGCATTGACATCATGTTTGGCTTTTCTACACATTATATCATCAGAAGAAAATTGCACTCAAATTAAAGAGGAATATTTTTGTCTACAATAACAGAATTAGGTGTTTGCTTAGGTTCATCCTCTTTCTTTTCTCTTAAAATAGTCAGGTGGTGTGAAAATATAGGATGTTTGCCGAAGAGTCGAAGCCTTCGAGTTACAGGACGGATCTAGGGTATTTAATCTTATTAAACAACAGGCTCATTAAGTCTCTGATCGCTGAAACCCAGACCAGCTCATCTGAGGCTCTTCCTCGGGTTTACATTTTGATGTTGGAGTAAAGCTGGTCGATCTGTGTCCTGAAGTGTTCCCTGAGATCGGCACGTTTGGCTTTAAGGGTGGGCGTCAGGAGGCCGTTTTGGATGGAGAACATCTCAGTGTGTAGAGCAATGTCCTTCACCTGAACGTGAAGACGATGGAAAACGTTCATCATTTAATAAATCATTAATATATACAGTCGCAGTCAAAAGTGTGAAATAATTAAGATTTTTTAAAAGTCTCTTCTGCTCACAGAGGCTGCATTTTTTTATGAAAAATATAGTAAAAACATTAATATTGTAAAATATTTGTACAATTTAAAATGTGTAAAATCAATTTAAATATGTAAATCTATGTGAATATATATAGTAAAATGTCATTTATTTCCTGTGATCAAAGCTGTCATTTTCAGTGTCACATGATCCTTCAGAAATCATTCTAATATGATGATTTGCTGCTCAATAAAAATGTCTGATTATTATCAATGTTAAAAAACAGTTGTACAGATTTATATGTTTGTGGAAACTATGAAACATTACCATTTAAAATGTATTATGATCTTTTAAAAAACATTTCTAATTGAAATGAATACTTTTAATTCAACAAGAATGCATTAATTGTAATGACCGTGTGCGCTGTAAGCTTATAAAACAGTCATAACTTAATATTTTTCAACTAAAACCATATTGTAACTGATCAATAACTTCTCATTAATGAGAAAATGCACATTAAAGTTTTGAATGTTACCATGTTTTTACCACGCTTCTACTTTGTTACCCCATTTTTATTAAAAAATAAACCAGTGCAATGCACAAAAATATGTATTTCTGAAGGATCATGTGACACTGAAGACTGGAGTAATGATGCTGAAAATTCAGCTTTGATCACAGGAATAAATGAGTTAGAATTGTAATAATATTTCACTGTTTGACTGTATTTTTGATCAGATAAATGCAGCCTTGGTGAGCAGAAGAGACTCTTTCAGATCATAACTTTATACATTTCATTATAAAGACGAAACTCACCTGTTCAAAAGACATCAGGCCACTTTCTTTACCCAATTTGACAATGTCCTCCAGAATAGCTTTCTTTACCTCCTGAAAACATCACACATTTATTTATTAACGGTTTATGGAGAAATTAGATCACTTCAATTTAATTCAATACCCAAATATACCAATGCATACAAACTTCCTGAAAAGCGAACAAAATGCAAATGGTCACATGTGCGAGATTTACTACCTTATTTCTGCACAGTTCTTCATATGAGCCCTCGATGCCTCTCTTCTTGGCCCAGCCGGGCAGATAGTCCGGATCGGGAACAATGATGGCAACCAGACAGGCCTGGAGAGAAAGATCAAATAGGTAAATAATAATAAACAGTCATGTTATTGTTACGCCTCCATCCGAGCGGTACTGTCTCACCTGCAGACTGTCTCCGTGTACGAAGGCCTGTGACACAGCTTCACACCTGATGTAAATATTCTCGATCTTCTCTGGAGCGATGTATTCTCCCTGAGCCAGCTTAAAAATGTGCTTCTTACGGTCCACGAGCTTTAGAGTGCCATTCTGCAATAAAAAGATGCGTAAGACTTGAGAAATTAGAAAATTCCGGACAGTCTGGGAGGTAAGGAGCGACCAGACCCTGAGAAGACAGGATCTTGCTGGAAATTACCATTTGAACTCACCATTTGAGACAAAAGTCTCACCTCCGAGTCATCCTAATCTACATTTCATTCCCTCATCCCTCACCCCCTCTCTCTCTCTCATACTCAGATCACCTGAATTCATCCAAGAAAATACATAGTTTTAATGTGAATGATTATTATCATCGAGTATTGTACATTTTTGGTATCATTTGAAATGTCTCAGTGCGACTGGTACAAAGTTTTAGAGATAGCAGGCACACAAAGGAAAGTGGTCTCTAGACAAATGGTCTCCCACCCCCAAAAGGTGTAACCTCTGAATGTAAATTCCCATTGTTAGCAGATGTTTCCATGTGAAAGAAGTTTCTGTCTATATAGGGAAAGGCAACGAGAAGATCGGGGCCCTTCTGTTACTCAGATGAGCCCATGATGTTGAAGGACCTCAAGGAATTCAGCATCAGGTATTTTAATGTTGGGTTCGGATGCCGGACTTTGGGCCGATCGAGAGCGCGAGCCAACAGATGCCTGGTTGCTGGACTGTGTGTGTGCAGATTTATTGTGCACTTTCTGTCTTCATACAGTATAAACATGGCATATCAAAGTAATATTTGACTATTTTTGATCAAATAAATGCAAATGAGGGTGCAGAAAAATCTAAACATTGAGAAAATCTCCTTTAAAGTTGTTCATTTATGTTGGCGATTGTGCCGCATTCACTCACAAAAATAAATATTTTATATATTTACGGTAGGAAATGTACAAAATATCTTCATGGAACATGATCTTTACTTAATATCCTCATGATTTTTGGCATAAAAGAAAAATCGATAATTTTGACCCGTACAATGTATTGTTGGCTATTGCCACAGATAAACCCGTGCGACTCGAGACTGGTGACGTGATCCAGGGTCACATATATGAATCTATATTCGTCATTCAAAGAGGGAAACCGACGCTGCAGATACACAAAGCAGTGCTTGCTTACCGTTTTGAATATCAATCCCGCTAAACACTTTCTTTATTCCACTCTGCTCATGTTAATATTGAAATATTGGCCAAGGAACACTCAGGTAAGATGACGTAACATCATAACAGCGTCTATCTGTACCGGTTTGACTTCTTTACTCGCTGTTTTGCTATTATTCTCGTGCACTGACTCGTTCACTAAGGCCCTCATTTTTAATTTTATTTTTTTATGTTTATTTACATGTCGAATCGGCCGGAAAAAAGCCGACGAGGACCAATTTCAGCCGGCGGTGCGGAACACACTGAGAAAACCGAGACGGCCGACGCACAAAAACTGCCCGACGGCCGACCGACGGCTTGGTGTGTTCCAGGCTTTAGAGACTCTTCCAAAAACATTAGAAAAATCTCACTGACCCCAAACATGTGCCTGGTAGTGTATATTCTACATGCAAGTCATTTAATCAGCTGCATCATGCTTTATTATTATTATTGTGCACCAAAATAGTGGATGTAAATTCTTAATTAGAGTAAAATGTGCTTGTAAACACAGTCTTACGGGAAGCCACCGGCCGATGTCTCCTGTGTGAACCCAACCTCCTTCATCGAGAGCTTCCTTTGTCTTCTCAGGGTCTTTCAGATACCCCTTAAAAACATTAGGACCCCTCACACACACCTGCCGGAAAACAACAAAACAACCTGTCAAATGTGAAAAAGAACACACACACACACACACACACACACACTCACATACACACCTGCCAGAAAACAACAAAACAACCTGTCAAATGTGAGAAAGAACACATGCAAACACACACACACACACACACACACACACACACACACACACACACACACCTGCCAGAAAACAACAAAACAACCTGTCAAATGTGAGAAAGAACACATGCAAACACACACATACACACACACACTCACACACTCACACACACACACACACCTGCCAGAAAACAACAAAACAACCTGTCAAATGTGTGAAAGAACACATGCAAACACACACTCACACATACACACACACACAAACTCGCACTCAAAAAATGAGAAATAAAAAACCTAATAAAGATAACAAAAACACAGCAAAATTATTATACCTTTAACAAAAATTTAAGTGAAATCAGAAAGTATAAAACTACAATCTAATTCAAAATAGGAACAAGATCTATCATAGTATATTAACACGCGCACACACACACACCTCTCCCTCGCCATTAGCAGCATAATAGTTCATCTCTGCCACGTCCACCAGCTTGATGTCATTACAGGGCAGAGGAGCTCCAACATGACCTGCAAAACACCAGAAAACAGTCAACATACACAGGCAGAGAGAGTGTGTGTGTGAGTTCACATGCATCAATGTGTGTGTGTGTGTGTGTGTGTGTGTGTGAGACTGTGAGTGTGTGTGTTTGTATGTGTGTGTGTGTGTGTGTGTGTGCGTGTGTGTGTGTGCGTGTGTAAAAATTTAGTTGTGTGTGATGGCTAGGGTTAGTGTAAGGGGAGAGAATATACAGTTTGGACAGTATAAAAACAATTAAGTCTATGGAAAGTCCCCATAAAACATGAACACAACATGTGAGTGTGTGTGTGTGTGTGTGTGTGTGTGTGTGTGCGTGTGTGTGTGTACCTGCAATCCAGTCTCCTGGTAGTGTAACGGTGCTGCCGGCAGTGCATTCGGTCTGTCCGTAGCCTTCATAAAACTGCGAGACAACAACATTTACCTCACAGCACTGTGGTAAAACGCATGTAAATGTGTGTGTTAAGAGTTAAACGGCACCTGGCAGCCCAACGCCGCGCGCAGGAACGTGAGAACCGGCGCTGACACCGGTGCGGCTCCAGTCACCATCATCCGCACGCGCCCTCCAACACTGGCCTACAGGGGGCAGCACACACACACACTCATCAACACACTCAAGTACACAACACTGGCCTACAGGGGGCAGCACACACACACATCAACACACTCAAGTACACAACACTGGCCTACAGGGGGCAGCACACACACACATCAACACACTCATGTACACAACACTGGCCTACAGGGGGCAGCACACACACATCAACACACTCATGTACACAACACTGGCCTACAGGGGGCAGCACACACACACACACACACACACACACATCAACACACTCATGTACACAACACTGGCCTACAGGGGGCAGCACACACACATATCAACACACTCATGTACACAACACTGGCCTACAGGGGGCAGCACACACACATATCAACACACTCAATCTACACAACACTTCACTTCATGCTATCTGGGAAATATCATATACATAAAGCAAAATGGATGAACCAAATGTTAGACTATTTTCCACTGACTCTCTGACTTCAATACAGAACAATCGTAAAGCTGTTAAGACATCTCAGATGTTGAAAAGGATACTTGATGTATTAGATGTATGATTGATTTATACAAAATGTGACCCTGGATCACGTCACCAGTCTCGAGTCGCACGGGTATATCTGTGGCAATAGCCAACAATACATTGTACGGGTCAAAATTATCGATTTTTCTTTTATGCCAAAAATCATTAGGATATTAAGTAAAGATCATGTTCCATGAAGATATTTTGTAAATTTCCTACCGTAAATATATAAAACATGTATTTGTGTGAGTGAATGCAGCACAATCGCCAACATAAATGAACAACTTTAAAGGAGATTTTCTCAATGTTTAGATTTTTTTTCACCCTCAGATTCCAGATGTTCAAATAGTCGTATCTCGACCAAATATTGTCCTATCCTAACAAACCATGCATCAATGGAAAGCTTATTTATTCAGCTTTAATGTTATGTATAAATCTCAATGTCGAAAAATTGACCTATGTGACTGGTTTTGTGGTCCAGGGTCACAAATGCAGAATTACGATCTAATTTTTTATAGATTCAAGTGTTTTGTATGACTCTGTATTCCCCTATTGTTATTGTTACTGCAATAAAAAACACCACATTTCAGCACAGAAGACGCAGAAAGCAGGTCAATAATACCTGGACTTTCTTGAAGATGATCTTGTCCCAGATACTGTCTCTCCTCATGATCCCGCTCAACATCTCGGACTGTTTCCTCCTGAAAGCGAACTCCAGCACGCGTCTCTTCAGGGAACTGTTGGCCTGCCCGTAGATCTGAGAGACGAGAGAGGCTTCACTGCGTCATCTCACACACGGATCATGACCGGGAAGGGTCACCACATCAGGACAAAATTACTATTTTATTGTTATTTTAATTACAAAAAGTAAACAAATCAATCAGGAAATATTACTATTGTACTGTAAAATAATACATTTAGTATTTAATTATTATTATTCAAAATAATATTTGTATTTACTTATTTTAATTATAAGAAATTAAACACATCAATAAAGAAATATATTACTATTGTAATAATATTATTGCACTGTAAAATAAAAATGCGTAATCATAATAATAAATCACTATTATTATTATAAATTAAATCAATAAAGAAATATATTACTATTGTAATACTATTGTAAAATAAAAAATAATAAAAATCATATTAATAATAATAATAATAAATATTTTATAGTAATAATTATACATTTTATTATTATTTGAATTATAATATAAAATAATTATAGTTATAATACATTATTATTTCTATTAGTCAAAATAATATTTACTTATACTATTATATATAATAATAATAATAATATATAATAATATATATATTATATTATATATAATATATAATAATACTACTGTACTGTAAAATAATACATTTAGTATTTAATTATAATTATTCAAAATAATATTTGTATTTACTTATTTTAATGATAAGAAATTAAACATCAATAAAGAAATATATTACAATTGTAATAATATTATTGCACTGTAAAATAAAAATGCGTAATAATAATAAATGATTATTTTTATTATAAATTAAATCAAGGAATATTACTATTGTAAAATAAAAATTCATCATTATAAATAAAATAATAATAAATATTTTATAGTAATAATTATATATTTTATTTTAATTATAATATAAAATAATTATAGTTATAATACATTATTCTTTTTATTATTCACAATAATATTTTTATTTTAGTAGTATTATTATTTTAATTATACAATTAAACAAATCAATAAAGAAATATATTACTATTGTAATAATACTATTGTATTGTAAAATAAAATAAGTATTTGATCATAATAATCTATTTTAAAATAATAATAATAATATTTTATAATAATATTTATATATTTTAAGGTTATTTTATTATAATTATAATTAAAATAACTATAAAATATAAAAAATATTATTATAAAATATTATCATTATTTTAAAATATAGATTATTATGGTCAAATACTTATTAATATTAATATTAAATAATAATAATAATAATAATTAATCATTATTTTTGTAATTATTTTAATTAGGGCTGCACGATATTGAAGAAAAATGCAATAACTGGTTGAATAATGAGATATTCGATATGTCATTTGATATTGCTTTAAGTCTGTAAAATACATTTTAATTATGTTTATGCATTTTAAATGTATTTGGGAAAAGCAGCAGTTTTTCCCCCTCTGATTTACGCACATGGGTCATGCTTTTGGCAAGAAAATATGAAAATCA
This sequence comes from Rutilus rutilus, assembly GCA_021464565.1. NCBI lineage: Eukaryota > Metazoa > Chordata > Actinopteri > Cypriniformes > Leuciscidae > Rutilus > Rutilus rutilus. Next base: position 38,498,805 of record JAJAQA010000011.1, on the reverse strand, counting down.
GCATAAATATGCAAAATTACAATCCTGTTTCCAGTAGCGAGTTTAAGCCAGTCTCTGATCTGTGTTCTCACCCTGTCAAACATGCGGTTCAGCAGACGAGGAACCACGGGGAATACGGTGGGCTTCAGGGTCGTGAGGTCGTCCATCAGAGAGCGGATGTCACCCTGGAAGTATCCGATGCGAGCGCCGTGCACCAGAATCACACCCTGGGGAACAGAGGATTATTCCAGATCAGAGATAATGCATTTACTGAAAACAAAGCTTGAATAAAGAAAAGCGCCCTGAACTTGCCTGTACGACTCTCTCGAACATGTGTGCCAGCGGCAGGTAGGAGATGTGCACATCCTGAGGGCTGATGGGACAAGCAAACTAGAAGACAAAAGTGATGTTTTATCCTAAATATTCTGAAACGGTAACATATTATCACAGGTCCAGTCACTCTGGAGGACGGTGCTTGCAAATTAATGATTACATTTAACTCTTTTCCCGCCATTGAGGGAATTTGACAGAACTTTCACTGTTACACGGTAGGGGGCGCTATTACACATCTTCTGAAAGAGTAGAGAATCTACAGATCAAAACACAGCGATAGCATATGTAAGCAGATGCATATGTAAAATAACACGAGCATCAATATTAAACAGCATAAAAATCAATGAAAGTTATGTAAAATAAGAAACGTATCCACATTCAAGTGTTGATTAAAAAAGAAAGCTAGAATTAAGCTAGTTTTGATATATTGCATGTTCAGATATTCATGCAACAAAATATTCTGGGGGCCATTATTATATATATATATATATATATATACACACATACTATATACTATATATATACTTTTTTCAAAAACGCTGGTGGGGAAAGAGTTGACTATAAAATAAATTATTAATTACAAATAAAAAAAATTCAACAAATAATATGCAATGTAAATAACATTACATTATTTTTCTATGAGAAGTGGGGATAAAATGTGCTTAACTGTCATGAAAATAATATGCTTACAACTTAGTTGAGATACTATTATAGTTTATAGCTGCATATTTTCCGGTTTCATTTTAATTTTAGTTAAAGTTTTAGTCATTTTGTTGTGTGTTTTTGTCATTTTTATAAGTTAGAATTTTTCTATTTACATATTTTTTATTCAATTTTATTTTTACTTATTTCAGTACATCAACTTAAACGATGAAAATAGAAATATTGGCAAGGCAAATAGTTTTTTTGTGGTTTTTTTATATCTTTTTTTTTTAATATTTGATCTTATTTCAGTTTTTTCATTTATTTCAAGCAACAAAAATGTTTTTTATGGTTTTAGTTTAGAAACTTCCTGATAACTTTTTGGGTCAAAGTTTGTAGCCAAAAGGTGATAACAACAGTCCCAGCACCTAAAATCCACTCTTCCTCTTATCTAGTGTGATATAGGGTTATATAATGTGTTATACACTCTTATATAGTGTGATTATATGAGACAGTACCTGTGTGACCCGCAGGAAGGCCGCAGTGTTAGACACGATGTTCTTGTGGGTGAGCATCGCACCTTTAGGGTTTCCTATGAGAAACACAGACCAAACCTGTGATGTTGTGTTCATCGTGGCATTCAAATCACATGTGCTTTAGTTATGTGAGAAAAAACAGTGTGGAATCAACAATTAATCATTAAGTTTAGCTTCATTATAAAAAATTAAGCAAATGAAAAATGAAATCCCACAACTGGCCAATCAGAATCAAGTAACAAACGCATGATGCAAACGTCATCATACCTGTGGTTCCACTTGTAAAACATATAATGGCCAAATCATCAGGCTGAGGCGGCTGTGAACACAGTATATACAGAGAGGATTCAGTAAATATAGATAATTATATGGGAACATTTAAAAAACTGAAAAAGAAACTATGGCACTGACCGCAGGACGCTGGCGATGGGTCTGCCCGATATTCTGTAAGTGGAAGAGAAACTCATTTAAATAAATGAAGGAGACGGAGGAAGTTCAGCGAAAGAGGAAGAAGCTGCAGACGCGAGTGAGGTTTGTGTTTGCGGTGAACACTGAGGAAACACAGACTGACAGAAGTCAAACACAGCGAACTCATCTCGCTCGGGGAGATACACAACTCAAGTAGCACATCACAACTCACAGTGTGAATCAGGCTTTCCCAAACTACAGGGGTGTAAGATGATATAAAAAGCAAATAATTAAATAAGACAATTAAAATAAATAAATACAATTAAAATAAATAAATATATAAATAATAAACTAAAAACAATCCAAATAAAACACTAACTAAATATGTGTGTGTGTGTGTGTGTGTGTGTGTGTGTATATATTTTTAATATATTAATTTATTATATATATATATATATTTTTTTTTAATATATTAATTTATTATATATATATATATATATATATATATATATATATTTTTTTTTTTTTATATATATAAATATAATAAATTAATATATTAAAATATATATAATAAAAAATATTTATAATTATATATATATATATATATATATATATATATATTAACTTAATATATTAAAATATATATAATAAAAAATATTTATAATTATATATATATATATATATATATAATAAATTAATATATTAAAATATATATAATAAAAAATAATTATATATATATATATATATATATATATATATATATATATATATATATATATATATATATATATATATATATATATATATATATATATATATATATATATATATATATATATACACATACATACACATACTATTTTTTGGACTATTAACAAGTATCAGAGAACCATGAACAAGCAAGTCTGTTTTTAAGTCTGTAAGTCAAATTATTGAAATACTAACTTAAAATCTCAAGTAAATATTTTAAATCAGCGGACAAAAAAAAACAGTGAATCTCTGGTTTGAGGAAAACTTTCCAGAAAGTACAAGCAACTACTATTGAAAGAAAGAATAAAACTTGCTTAAACCTGCAGTGTCAGACACACGAACAAATATCAGACCAGTGTGAAATGTTCTGCCATGTGATCATGGCTAATTGCTTAATTAAAGCATTCATTAAAATATTCCTGAAACACTAACAAAAAACAAAACTAAATGTGGTATTAGCATGTGATTTTGGACTGGCATGGATATTTGTTCCTATGATATTCCTCTGAAGTGCCATGCAAATGTTATGGCACAAGAATAAGATAATCATGAATATGATAATCAATCATGCACATCCATCATTAGCCATGCTTTCATCCAAAGTTACGAATTTAACTTTTGGAATATGGCATGAAACATCTGCGAATAAAGCAGCGCTTCCATCCCATGTGTTCAAGAGAACAAAATCGCCACTTCCTGGAAAATTGGTGGGAAATAAGGCTGGGTAAAAAAAATATCGATTTCTCGATTTTAATCGATTCTCATTTTTATGAACCGATATCGATTCTTAAATCCCAAGAATCGATTAGTCCTCCTGTTTTCAGCTGATGAATGAATGTAACATTGTAGCGCATCCCATCCAATAAATCACAATAATCTCTGTGCTTTGTTACTATTGATATGAAACAAAGTCTCAGATTTCAAATTACGTCCATTTTCTTACGAAATTCAAAAACATAAATACCGATTTGGCGCTGTTACATACTCATTATAATTTTTAATGTTCTTCAATATAGTTAATGCATGTTTGAATAAATCTGGCAAGTTTTTATGACAGCCACCATTTAAATGTTTATATAACTTTATTATTATAAAAATAAATAAAAGTGTAATTTAAGTGTTTGCATACAAATCAGTTAATTTTTACCTTCAATATTATAGTAGGCTACAACTGACTCCCATAGTTCACAGCATTAGTGAAGAGATTTGTTTTCCTTGAGAAAATTTGCCATGTACTGTACCTGATATCCAAAATAATCAATATTGAATCGAATCGGAATCGAATCGCAAGCTTGTGAATCGAAATCTAATCGAATTGTGAAATTTGTGTCAATACCCAGCCCTAATGGGAAATATCAGATATAAAAATGGACGTTGCTGGAGTCGGGGAAGAAACTGTGGCTCTTCTCTTCTTTCCTCCATCATTAATGAGTTGCGTCTCAGTAAACGCTGTCATGTTCTCCAGCGTTCGGATGCTGCTGTTTGAGAACTCAATCATGTGAGACGCTTCTGGAGGGAATTAAACCCAATCATTCTGATGACAGACTTGGGCTCGGGCGTTTCAGAAACACCAAACCAACATCTGAGATGCTGCGATGCGATTGGTCCGCTGGTTAGTCCAGTTATCCAATCACAGCCTCTGCTGAGTGTGTTGTTGCGCATCGGTAAAATGTGCTTCCATCGTAGTTTATGCATGTCTTCTTATCAGATAAAAAAATAATCATGTGCCTAAACTGAGCACACACGTTTTTTTTAATGCACAATTTATGTGTATATTGGCCTTTT